>JAYMGJ010000496.1:0-43097 GCA_037178675.1 Scleroderma bovista
CCCGTTCCCTAGAGCCAACCCCTATCGAATGTGAACAGCATTCATCGCCTTTTCTCTGGGATGACACCGTAGGATTGTCCGATGAGTACCTAATACATGCTGACAACTGTTCTAGGCCAATAATGCGCGATTCAACCTCAATGGCAGTGTCTACAGGCTATCCTTTGGTCAGCCAGGCATTTACTGGTGTTTCAAGTGTATTGCCCACTCCTCTGAACGTGCCGACTGGAACCACATTCAAGACCTTAGCGTGCAATCCCTTCTGGAAGCATTTATTGGATTTGATGTGCCCAGGGAAGTGCCACAGGGAATGCGACAAACCAATCTCAGGTATGTTGCACATTTTTCCCTCTCAGTTTATCTGAGCATACATTAGCAGTTATCCCAATGGCCCTGCAGGCATTACCACACAATCAGACAAAGTGACAGTATCGACATTTGTCACATCTCAGGCTCATTTACATTTTGGCTAACACAATGATAGGGCTGAATCTTTATGGCAAGGCATATCTTCAGCATCTGGTGCGCTGCTGGACTCAATTGCAATGTTGTACTAGTATGTTGGATTCTTCAATTTGGGTATGTATGAAATGTTAACAATGTTATGATACTCCAGAGCACAATTTTTCCCTATGTACACAAGTTCGCAACAGCAACCTGCCTAATTGATAGTGTACCTTTATATTTGTACTAGTATCAACTGTTTCATGTTACCTTTGTACTCAATGTCATCAAAAAGCCATCATATATCTGTGCTCTTCCTCTCTCATCCATCCTGGCGAAGTTGGTCATCAATAGTGATGGGATCTTGTCGTCGCCATCGTCGGTGTTGGCATTGGTGGCCTGGTGCTATTGTCACCGTTGTCAGGTGGGGTCATCATTGCATGGTCATGGTCGTTGGTGCTGGTGATCAGGGGTTCTCCGAATATCTACATACCAAGTAACACATACCAGGATCCTAGTGATATTTAGGGGGTTCTCATTGAAATCACAAAATCCGACTTCCCATACCTACTGAGACAGATCAATTTACTGCTGTACAATACAATACATCTTTGTCTTCGATACTGTATTGTGTAGCTCTGCCATAACTCATCACAGCGTGACGGGTACAGGTACTGCAACCCGTGGCTGTTATATTAAACTCGAAGGCATGCTGACCATTTGAGTTGCCTTCTTTTAGTCCAGGCGAGTCCTTCCCCTATACGTAGTCCTTGTTTTTCTAGTTACCCAGCTCGGCTCCATTCCAGTATGAAGATAGAGGCAATATCCTGGAAGAGTCAGGTGGGGGTGACCATCTACGACATCCACCAACCATAGTTCTGACTCCCTCACCCAAACTTGAATTTTCCCATTGCCATAACGATGAATATATAGATCACCGGACTTTGCATGGGGACATGGGGGGGGGCTGCTGCAAGCAGTTGGCATGGGTTGAAATATATCTACCGATTGTTACATCCAAATTCCGAATCTTTGTATCCTGACGTGCTGGTGTTACAGTGTCCGATGCTGCAATGGTACTAGTTGACTTAGAAAAGAAACCATTCCAGGAATGAATATTCATACCAATCCAGTGACCTGTCCGCATCGCATTCTGCTTGAACATTCGATGAATTGGTGACAGATGAAACTGATTTGTGGGCTCTGTTTGGCATAGTCATTTCTTCCATTGTCGTCAGGTTTGCAGCAGTAGCAACCTTCAATGGGAACTTTGTTTGGTAGCCTGGCATAGCCTTAGATGATATGTATATGTGCACATTCCGCTTGAATAGGAGCATACCACGTACCCCAATATCCAATACCTCCGTGTAAATATCATGGTGAAATGCCCCCCCTTGGTTCACTGGGAACGACCGGTGGTGTATTGGGACAGACTGTATAAAATATCTCTCTTTTGTGCATGATGGTGTATTGAAAAAGACTTACATCGAACTCCACCCATCTATATGGGCGGTAAGGTGTGTTGTTTGCTCTGTAGAATTTGGCATTATACTTGAGTCGAGGGGCCTTCATTAGCAGAGCGAGCGCTAGTGAATGGAAGAGACATACCACACAGTCATTCGCCTTTTATCGTCATTAGAAGTCAAGTGGCACAAAGCATATTGTGATTTATCGAAATAAGGCGGTGAAGAGGATTACTAATCAGGTTCCTCCCACCTCCATTCCATTGGCTTCTTATCACCCCTAACTTCTTGTCAATTCCTCGAGTCACATTTTTGACCTTCTGCATCGATGTCTCAGTCTGCAGACCTCCCAGGAATGCTTTGAAGGGTTTTGTGTCACTGTGCGACTTGCACACACTCTAAGTAAGTCATTTCTCCTTCCCACACTCGACTCACTTTTGCAGCTTCGATTTTGAGTCTTCCATATCAATGTCGGCATCTACGGGCCTCATTTGGATGGTTTTCAGGTTGGTGGCCTTGATGACATAGGTAAGCTGTCTTGCTATCTTTGGTGTGGGCACACGTGCTGACTGCAAAGCGTGTTTTCTTTCTGTAGCCTCTTGTGATACTCCATGCGACTGCCGACAACAGCAACCTGCATTGTACATACCATGGCAGCCAAAATTAAGGCAAGGTATGAAAAAATACCAGATCCTGCACCTCTTACTGACATGTACATCATATACAGGACCCTCGTAATCTGGTTGATTTTCACCGCCCAAACTGGGTACTTTTGCACCAGTCGGCGGGTACAGATGGGGCCCAGACTGTCCTTGGTTAAATATGTTTGCTACTCGCCATGATTTTGCGACACCGCCTGACTCGTTTATTTTTCTTTCCTTGTCAGCAAAAACAAGAGTACTCTTCATGGAGAGCAGGAAGACGAGGAAGTGACAAGATGACAAGAGGATGCTTGCACCTACCTTACAAGAAATTACTGGAGTTCCGGATCAGAAAAACAACACGAACGGAAGACCAAGCTCATTCCCTGATGGGCCTGATGCACGCTCACTAGCACCAATCCCTTTTGTGTCAAAGTCTATTCTGATGGTCTGATTAACCGTTGCTTTACAGTGGGCCTTGGACAATATTTTGGCCAGGACTGGATACATGTCGTTTTTGATGGATCTTACAAAATTCCACGACCTTCCAATGAAGACCACTCCGCAACACATCAACGGCAGCGGCGACAACATGTCATGAAGTGACCACTGTGACGATGATTACCAATGTAGACACTGACCACCACCACCTGCACAGGGCAGAGACAGCAACAGACAACGACAGTGCGGGCGCAGGTGCAGATGGACCATGAACAGAGGAGGTGAGACGGGCCTGGGGGCCCGGGGAGAGCATGAGCATTTTTGAAGGATGCAACTGGGTGATCTCACATGCCAAATTACTTTATGGTGATCTAGGATTGCTAATTGCACTGTATCGCCGTCGCAGGAATTTATTCTGACAGCAGCCAATCTTTACAATTGCACGTGGATGTTTCATGAGGTTATAAGTCGTAGCAATGCTCATTGTGCTGCCAGGCCTATCTGACTTTCTCGTAAGATCAGTTTATGTACTACCAGCCTTATTATCTGCCAATTACTCTTCGGAGGACCTTTGACAGGGATTGCAGTCCAAGTCCAGATAATTCTGTGATTACCGCTCGTCAAATCTTCGATTTTGATGTTGAGCACCTTAGTCAATGGGTGTCAGCGGCTGATGTGGCATCCTCGAATGTGATTACTGGGGTGACTGAATGCCCATCAGTCCGATCACATGAAGGGAGTACCCACCTTATTCCCCCACCACAAGGGACAATATCAAAGCCTGGCAGTGGAGGGTATAGCTTGTGGGATGCATTGGGGTGGGAATGGGGCACATACAGGGACGTCCAGGTGCGTTCAGTGCCGTGACCCAGACTTATTTACATCTTTCCAAAGGAGGGGCTGCACCTTGTGTGCGAACAACATCTTGATATGATGAGCCCATTTCACCTTCAAAAGCCAGAGTCAATCACTGCATTTTATCGGGCAGTAAGTCTTGTCGCAGTCTATACTAAGCTACTCCTAACTTCTTTGATCCAGGCTCAGGAAAAGTTCCCGAAACTTGCCTATTATCAGGACTCATGGGTCACGAGGGACTTTGCAACAATGTACCTGAAGAACAAAGTTGGGAGTAATAAAGCAAAAGAAAAGATGCAACAGACTACAAACATTTAAGAGAGGTCAACCACAGTGGAATTGCTGTGGGCGCAAGTTGCAGGGAATAGCTAGTGCTTGTAATATGTTGAATACAGAAATGCCACCACCACTGCAAATGTAGAGACAATTACAAGGGTGCCAGTCAAGGCAAGCCTGCCTCTGCTGGAAGGATCCTTGTCTACTTTCTTTAGAAAACTGTCAATCCAGGTGGTTCACATAGCATAGCACACCAAACTAACCTCATTGGACCATATTTTGACACGCAGTCGTACATCACCTGGATCAGAAGAACCACTAGCAATGAAATGCTTGGAGTGCTGAGGAGAGAAATACTGTTGACACCTATAAGCTTCCCAGGTAGTGAGTTAACTGGGCCCACCCACAACAACAACTTGAACTGCTTGTAGTTCTGCACAGCAGATGAGTCAGACCCATCAGTACAAACATTTGGACGAACCTTTCCCATGGTGAAGAACTTGCACAAGCTTTCCCAAGGCAATATCCCACAACATAACTTCTCCAGTATCACTGCCAGTAATAGCCACATGTCCTTCAAGATCAAATTGGACCTGACAAATGCGGTTTTGTCTCACCATATAGTTGAGTCGATGGAGATGAGTAAGGGTGTAAGGGTGCTGGTCTGTGAGTTGATATATATCACACCCATCCTCCAGATTCCAGATAAGAAGTGTTCTTTTTTGTTCATGGTAAGCTGAGCATCCTCTAACTAATCATCAGATGTTACTCCTATAACAGGTGAGAGACATACATCCGTGTGTGGAGCCTTATGTGCCATATTTGGTTCCACGGTGCAATGGTCCAGGCAATGCTAAGATGGTATTGATAGAATACAGAAAACATCAAAGAAGATCTTACATCTCACAGGAATCCAGATGGGTTACCATCAAAGAATGTCCTCAGCCAAAAAATGGACCGAGATAGGTAGAGTTGGGTAATGAGGATGTGAGGAAGGTGGAATCATTCGAATGAGGTGAAGCGGTGCTACAAGATGACTGGTGATGACGATAGTCGGGTGCTATGACTTTGCTTACCTCCTTTGTCCTTGGTGACCTGATACAAAGCAATCCTTCCCATCGTCATCACAGCTAGAAGGTTATGTGTTTCATCTAGTCCAAGAGCCTCAATAGCAGAATCAAATACGGTCTCCATGTGCATCCATTCAAACAGAACCTGTCATTCTGAATTGGGAGACCGCCTGTGAGACATTAAGTGATGGCTTACCAAACTGACATTGAAGCGCCAGAAGACCAATGTGCCATTGGCCCCAGCTGATATGAGGCAGTTCAGCTCGCTGCGGGAGTTATCACGAAGCCATTTGATAGCGACAACGGGACCTTGCTTTGGCTTCAATCAACATATGATGGTTCCATCATGCATTTGCCAGATGATGACATGACAATTGTCACCTATAAGTTGTCTGTCAGGAGCACCTGCGAGTGAATAGAATACTTACTTCCAGTTGCAAGAAAGCTCCCATCCTCTGTAAAAGATGCGCAATTAATTGGACCTTTGTGACCTTCTAGGGTCCATTGTAGCTTATACTTGACCATCGTCTTCGGGTTCACAATTGGTGGCAAGCAAGTTCACGTGCGTGGATTGTGGTGTAGCCCATCTCGTGTTGCGAAAAGCTGAATGTAGTGGTTCAGTCTAAACAAATTATACTAACCTCAGCCATGGATTCGAATCAGTTTGTATATCAATCCTATTCGAATATTTGTTGTTAACTAACCACCCCGCAGACCTCCACAGACCCAGAGTACCTTCTTGCTTGCCAGATTCGTGAGTACTATTTCAGTTTCATTCCGATGATCTAAACCTTCAAGTAAGCCAAATCTATCCTAAACCTTGTTTCATTGTGCACAGGCCACGACACTGGCTTTTCTGGCAACACTGCCGCAATAGCAGGGAGTGGCATATCTCGCATCTGAGCAGTGCATGTAGATATGACTATTGCTGACCCTACTCGAGTGTGCGTTAATTACAGGCTTGAAACGAATGAGGTCACTCAAGAAAGTGCGCAAAGCAATTCAGTTTGATGATGACGACCGACGCGTCGGGAATTGTGACATGCCAGAGTCTTGTCGTGTCTCATGTCCCACAGGACATGTTAGGTGTGGTGAAATGGATGGAGGAAGCGGAGAGGGTGCTACCAAGTGTGGTGATGCTGAAGGACCGCTATGGCACTACTTCGGTGAACTGTACGGTGTTTTCCTGGGTATGTGACCTCAGGTGTGTTTTCCTGTCCTTGTCAAGACCGGTTCTTCACCGATCTGATCTCTACGAGGGGTCAGGGGGTCAGGGGTTGGTCTAGCGGTAAGACCGAGATGCTACGTAGCGTAGTCGCGCTTCCCGAGTAATAGGAAGGCCGACTGAGGGTCTGACGGAGAGTCCGAGGGTAAACGGTCTATGACTGAGTGCTTGTACGAGACAGAGACGGAGAGTGCGAAGGGAGAACAGATGAGAAGTATCTTATTCAATATTCGAACTGAAACTACAACAGACCGAGTATCTAGGTATTTATACTGAGTGGAACGGATGAGGCGATGTACGGGAAGTCGGGATTACCGACGAATGACGAGCGCAGTCGCGCTGCGCGCTGAGTAAGTACGGTAAGTGCGATAACCGGATTACCGATGAGTATCATATTAGTAATGCAACGGGACGGGAACGTATAGTAACCGGAAACAAGAAAGGAAACATATTAGGTAATAGTACAGAGAGACAGAACGGACAACGCGCTCACCGATCGGTGGCGATACAGGACAGATAGAAAGAAACGGAAAAGGGAGTACATACAATAGACGGACGGCGAACGCGTGGACGCGATCGGACAATAGGGTACAGGGTGATCGGATGTCATGGTCGTGACAGTCCTTCTGTCTGCATTCGTTCATTAAATGATTGCTAGCACTCCATGGCAACCAAGGAATGTACCGTTATGAACCATCGAGAGCATTACGAATACCCTCGAGCTGCACTGCAGTGATATCGCAGATCGCATCTGCTCTGCCCTCCCCTAGGGACTAGTCACCGAGGTATGACAGAAATACATCAGTCTTATGGTTTTGCATCATGTGCGGGTGTGGGGCATGGCTAACATCAAGGTGGCATCATAATCGACATCGCTGTGGTTCCGGGTGGCGAAGAAAGTCCCTCACAATCCTAGAGGAAATGCAGGGAAGCTATGTGTGACCCTTGGAAACCACTCAGACATTGCTATGTGCTATGGAGTCTGATGCTACTAGGCAATATTTGACGACAAGTTTGGACAGATGTCAATAATTACTTAACCCCCCTAATTAGTACCTCCAGTGTAATGGTATGAGGTGGCAGGCACCACGTTTTTCTGGTGTGGACCACTGTCAGACCTGAGACAACATGATGAACCTTGAGTACTCAGGGTTATTTTAGTTATGGTTGGCTGTGCGTTTGGATTTTTTGTCCTTTGACAACTGACCTCTGCTCCTGCACCTTTGACGTTCACCATCATGAAATTCCAACCATTCATTTTAGAATGTACACTTGAGGATCATACCTCGTTGGTCAATGCACTGGCATTCACTCCAACCGGCAACTATCTGGCTAGCGGGAGCAACAATGGCAGCCTCATTATATGGGACCCTGTGACTGGGCTAATGAAGAACTGCATCATCTTCCGCAATCCGATCCTCAGCCTTGCATGGGACCCACAGCACCTCAAACGTCTTTACGTTGGCTGTGAAGATGGGACGCTTGCTCTTCTCAATGACTTTGAGGTGAGAGATATGTCCCTAGTCACGAAGCTGCCTGACTGAAGAAGTTTGAAAGGCTCGAGAGCCATGCCACACTGTACTTACTGGGATAAAATCCTCAGTTTTTGCCATATCCATCGATGAATACAGTGAAAGTGTCGCTATCTGTATTGGCCCTGAAGTTCATCTGGCAAAAGAGATCGCGCCAGGTGTTTTTCATGTCAGTGACCATTGAGATGTTGTGCTGACAAATGGACAGTGAGATATGCTTCATTCAATATTTTGCCTTCTCCATGCAAG
Organism: Scleroderma bovista; assembly: GCA_037178675.1. Classification (NCBI taxonomy): domain Eukaryota; kingdom Fungi; phylum Basidiomycota; class Agaricomycetes; order Boletales; family Sclerodermataceae; genus Scleroderma; species Scleroderma bovista. The sequence continues at coordinate 8,197 of JAYMGJ010000496.1, forward strand.
TGTTCTGCCAAGTTGGTTGATAAGCATGTCCATGGTCGAGCACTGACCTTTATGGAGAAGGGTGCCAAGCTCATCGTTGCTTATCTCTATCATGGAGTAGTGTAAATCTTGACCTATTGCTTCGAACCAATTTTAATCCAAGCTCTAGTTGCTGTAATGTGAACACATTTCAATGTCTTTGGCACATCAATCCCATTCATGGTCACCAGTTAATGTATGCGAATATCTCACTGATGTGTCTATCACTAATAATTGCTAATTCTTTATTAGTGGACATGCTGCTCTTTCCTCAGACCACAAAAGGGTGGTTTTGTCCAACCTTGGTGAAGGAGTAGATGTGTATTTAGTGGGACAATCTCATCCTGAGTTGCACCTCAAACACCACCCTGTTTCAGAAGAGAAAAATGTGCCTTTGCAGGTTGCCTTCATCCTTGGAGGATCAGCAGTTGTCAGTGGGTCCTCTGATGGGAAAGTTCCAATTTGGATGGCAACATCTGGTGAATGTATGCAGCTGCTCGAACATGGCAGTAAATTTTTTTTGGTGGTCTGAATATAATGGTTGTATTAAATCCATCACTCTGGTCTTCAGGTCATGTTGTACAAACTGTCACTGTAGGTCTCATCAATATCATGAACAGGTTGCTTGATTCACTTGACATTAGGCATTTGAATACCCTACATGCACTTTAATTGCTGCTGCAACATCTTTTACAGAAGATGAGACATTTATCAGGTTATGGAAAGGTAAAAATGATAATGGTATGTTTTTAGGTGGTTTAAGAGATCTCTGGACTACTTAAACATTTATTTGTAGTGATGGAAGTAATTTCTAAAACATTGAAAGCCTACTTGTGGACCAGAAACCTGTCTATTAGGAGTGCATTGAATGCTCTGCTGTGCAAGAGGGTACCACTGTTACCTGTCATCATAGCTTTTGCTCTTCTCCTGTCTGCACTTGTCTACATGTGCAGCATAGCAGATCAGGTCTGTACAACATTCGTTTACCTATATCACAGCTCATATCCATTAGAAACTCATGCAGGACATTGTGTTCCCCATTGGTCATCCCCCCTATATTTTTTCCCATGGTGGTTTGCACCACTTTAATATGAAGACCCTGTGGCCTGATATCTCAGCTACAATTCATCAAGCAGCCTTGAAAAGTATTGGGTATCTGTATGAGAAATTGAAGGATGGGGGGGATGAACTCCCATCTGTAGACCAGCTCGAATCCTTTGACAGTAGTATCATATACCTCTAACCACATCAGAAAGAGTTCTGAAATTATGTTGTACATAGTCATGTTGTATGTAAAACCAGTGCTGCTAACAGATATGAATTCCGCAAACGAACATGTGCAGTTCACCCCGAGGCCCGCTGTGGCAAGTCCTTGGTGCGAAGACGCTGCGAAAGAATGGAGAAATTGCGCTGTCAGCGAACCCCGTATAGCAAGTCAGGGGGGAGGGGTGCAGCATAGACAACGGGATTGACATGCTCATTATGGCAGTAGGTCATCGAAGACAAAGGGCAACTCATAGTTAGTTGATATTTAGGATCGAGAGCTGGAAGACTATAAGGCAATTCCTCTGATATCCAGTACTTCCTGGTGACGTCAACAGATCTCATATGAAGCTGCGAAGCCATTCAATGGCAGAGCAAGGACGAGCTCCTGGGTGTTCCGATAGCAGTCGTCACGGTGAGCCAACAAGAAGGTAAAATGAAGGGGCCACGCATGAACCTTGTCAGTGCCAGGGGTCTGTAGCGAAGAAGAGCGAGGACGCACTACAGGGAAATGGGATTAGTTCCATGCTTGCGACTAGTTAGTTGTGATGGAGGCTGAAGACCAGGTCTGCAAATGTAATAGTAGTGGCAATCAAAGGCAATCAAAGACCTGTGTAAACGGAAAACGAGTAGTGACACAAGCGACTGCAGCGCAGCCCAACTGGTGCTGCAGAGCAGAGATGTCAGCTACCAGCATGGCACTGTGAAATGTCAGACAGACTCTATGATCAAGACTCACCGACAACGTGAAATCCAGACGATGACCGAACGTGGTATTAATGTACCAGTCATACTTGACATGACTGGCTCGTTTTGATAGTCAGCTTGTCCAACTAATGTTTAACGTTGGCACCATGGTTGGATGACCTAGATAATGCCATCACAACATCAAATCTAGGCAATGAAATAAGGCATAGAACACCGTGAGAATACTTGACATAACCGCACCAACTGATGCATAAAAGCATCACTACAAAAATGCAAAATCATGTGGTAGTAGAGGGAAGCTTGGCTCAAGCAAACAATTTGACGTAGTGGCGGCATCCACAAGGTCATATTTTATGCACACAACAAGACGTCTTCACCCTTGTTTGCTGATGATGACTCAGATTGAAAATTTCTCACAGTAGCAACAACAATCGTTCTTCATGGGATGAAAGGGCAAGACATCCAAGCCTCTTGTCAAGTGTTAGCGGTCAGGTTTTTGTTTTCTAGTTATCTGACCATCATAGTACACTGGAATTGTGATTTAATTGACTCATATTGATTATGGTGACATTAGGGTTTCACTCGTCACTTGAACTTTTCATTGGGATGGTAATTGGAATCACAATTTCGGGGGGGTAACTCCAGGGCTTTGCCTGTGGTGATATCCTATTGCATACACCATAGGTCTATATGATAGTCAATGTATTAACTTCACCTTTCAACACACCAGCAGAGTCCATGGGACAAGCAATAATACGACAAAATGATGCAACCCTCTGATATTCGTTGTGAGGAAGTTGCCTTAATAAAAGTGCACTGAATGGCTGCTCCAGCCGTGTGAGCCATTGGTGAGTCGAGGCACCGTCAGTATCAACTGCAGGATGAAGTAAGTTTGGGTGCCATGGCCATATCAAGACATATGGCACTCCTTTCTCCGTATTTTTGAGTCTCTCCGAAAGTGCAATATCGATAGGAGCCAGGCCTACTGCGTGAATTTGGTGGACATGAGTCGCAGTACTGGCATCCACTCGAATTAGAGTCATAGCTTTGATGCGGTGGACGATACACAGAATAATAAGCCTGAAGTTGGCGAATTTGGCAAGTGGCAAGTTGGAGAGCGCCTGGTGCATTTTGTGTGCAGATCTGAATAAGAAAAGTCTGCGAATTTTACGTGTGGAAGATGGTGTTGTGAGGTCTGGCAGAGACAGAGGAAGAGTTTCATATGGGGTAATAGTGGCAGGAAAGCAGCTGTGAAATGCTGATGATTGCCCAATCCAATCCAGGATTGATGTGTCGCCAGACTTTGAGATCACCTCTGCGAGTAGATGCCCAAGGGCATTCTCCGCAGATTCCCCATATAGGATGGGAATGTGGAGACTGAAGACTCCCAGAAGCGAATAGGCTATGTCTTCTGGGCGAGTGGTACAACGTGTGGATGCCTCGATCATGCATCATCTACCCCTGGATGGAAATGAGTGAGATGTCGCTTGGTGATGCCCGTCGCCTGTTCCAATTTGCCAAGTATGATGCTATCCTCCTTGTGGTTCGAGGAACTGTCCTGGTAAAGCGACCAATCCCGAGTGAAGAACAACATAGTATGGGGCACCAATAGTTCTTGAAGGGTCCAGCCACGCTTAAACCATTCACTACTGATCAGCCCACCCATTTCTGAAACATCAGCCAGGTGGACCAGAGTGAGAGCTGAGAGCTGGTACCATGAAAACATGGAGCCTATCGCCTCTTGGAGTTCTGCGCTGCTTTCCTTGTCAATACAGCACGTATCACTCCAAGCCCACGAGTATCCATGTTGACAGCATGCAAGACAGAAGGACTGCAGCTTCGAGATACCATCAGTGGGATCCAAGTCATAAATAAATCTCCCGTCAATGTCATGCAACAATGGTTCGAGCCTTCCCCACCGATGGGACAGTGTGACATACCGGAAATAGGTAGACACTGCTTGGCGGGTGCGAATGACTTGGGCGGGGGCATCCAGTGCTGAGGCAGATGACAGTAGTTGGCTGTATTCTCTGCTCTTCTCAAACCGTGCAATCTGCGAGTCTCTGTCACATAGCTTTCCAGTATGGGTGTCCAACAAGCGAAGGGGAAATCCCTTCAGGACGTCAAAAACAATGCCTCCAATGAAGTATTTGAACCTTGAACCAGAAGTTGGGCCAGTGGGACGTGATGATTGAGTACTTCCACCTCGCCCTTCGATTTTCAGCTGATGATAATTGGAGAGATATTTGAGAGACTCTACATGGTCAGGGTGACCTAGGGGACACAGTGCCAATGCTGCTTGTTCGAACTTGATGGCATTGTCCAGATCAGTCGGCATGGCTAGCTTGGTGAACCTCTCTGATAGATATTCTGCAAGTGGGGTAGAGTTGCAATGTGGCTCGTGCAATGGCCCCAATCCTATCCAGAACTAGGGCAACATCTCCATCATTAACCAGGTCTTGAACATGAACAAGAAGGGTGTGGAGGCATAAGGCGTGATCAGGATGTGCCTCCTCAACATCCAAAATGTTTTCAAGTGTGCGGAACCTACTCTGAAGATCGGTAACAAGGTCGTGAAGGTATGTGGCACGGCCAGGACTCCCAGGTTTGTGGAATGCCAATGCAGATCGCCCAAGTGAAATACATTCATCCAAGTCAGCTGTCATGTCAAGTTTCTGAACTCGCTTTCAGACCAAAAGAACGAGCTTGTCAACAGACTCAGCGTGGTCATGATGGCCCTGTGGATGGAGGTCCAATATAGCTCGGCGGAGGGAGATAAGCTCATCCAGGTCTGCTGCAGCCTCCACCCTCTCAAATCAGGTGCTAAGACATCTCACCAACTGGTCAAGCGAGCTTAGCCAATTGGAATGACCCGCCGGACGGAGGTCCAACACTGATTGTTGCAGCGAAATTGCCTCATCGAGATCAGCATTCGCACCGAGTTTCAGGAACCTGTTCCTCAGGTCACATGCAAGGTTGTAGAGAGTGACAGCACAATTAGAGTGGCCTGGGGAACAGAGCTCTAACACAGCTCAACCGAGTGTGATGGCCTGCTCCAAGTCTGCTATGGTACCCCATTTGTTGTACCGGTTGCTGAAGCAAACTGCGAGACTATGGAGTGAGTCCAACCAATTTGGATGTCCCGGCGGATGGAGGTCCAATGCTGATTGATGCAGCGAAAATGCCTCATTGAGATCAGCATTCGCACCCAATTTCAGGAACCTCCTCCTCATGACATCTGCAAGGTTAAAGAGAGTGGCAGCACGACCAGAGTAGCCTGGGGAATGGAGCTCTAACGCAGTTCGACCAAGTGTAATGGCCTGCTCCAAGTCTGCTATGGTACCCTGTTTGTTGTACTGGTTGCTGAAGCAAATTGCGTGACTATGGAGTGAGTCCGACCGCTTGGAATGACCCGGCGGACGGAGGTCCAATGCTGATTGATGCAGTGAGAGTGCCTCATCAAGATCACCATTCACACTGAGTTTCAGGAACCTGTTCCTCAGGTGATCTGCAAGGTTGCGAAGAGTGTTGGCACAACCAGAGTGGTCTGGGGAATGGAGCTCTAACACAATGCGACCGATTGTGATGGCCTGCTCCAAGTCTGCTATGGTACCATGTTTGTCATACCGGCTACTGAAGCAAAATGCGAGACCATGGAGTGAGTTCGACCGATTGGAATGACCTGGTGGACAGAGGTTCAACGCTGATTGATGCAGCACAAAGGCCTCCTCTATCTCCGCAATGTCATGTGTCGCCAAGAATTTGTCACCCAGGGAGACTGCGAGATTGGAGAGTGCCATGGCCTGACCACTATCTCCTGGGGGATGACCTTCCAATTCTTTCTGTTCTTGGGCGATCTTGTCGTCCAATTCCGTCATCATTTGTTTGGCTATTGCACATGGGGTGGAAGATCACCGAAATTCACGGGCACCTGGTCTTTTAGGACACTAAGGTGAGATATTTGAAAGAGGAGCCTAAAATGAACTCACCAAAGGTGTAACGGTCTAACTTTTTATCTTATCTAATCTGCGATTAGATGACATCTTATCTTATCGTATCGTAGTATCTTATCTAGTGCATCTTATCTGTAGGTCTGTCTAGACTACAGCCTCGTGCTGTACATGCTGTATCCCTTGATGTCATTAGCATAGCCTTTCCACAGGATGGCAGCTGTGTTCACTGCCTCGTACAGCATACAGCCTCATGGGTAGCCTCGCACAGGACACGTGTAGTATAGTATATATACCGTTGCAATCCAGCACCCGGAGGCTCTCCATTCGAGCTCTCTTTGGGTCTTTGCTCTAAGATCTCTAGTCCTATCCTCCTCAGAGTCTTTCGTGTGGTAGTTCTTTGGGTTGTTTGCCCTTAGGGTTGTCTCAAAAGGTTCCCTTTGTGAAACAAGAGGACAGTGGTTGGTTGGATGAGGAGGAGGTGAGCCTTCATTCAGGTCAGCGAGAACCTTAACAGAGGGAATGGGCTATTACAGATGGACCGAAGACCTGTGATGGGATTCGTAATATGTAATTAAATGCAAGCCCTCAAGTACGGCGAGGAAAGGGTACAAGAAAGACTTCGCACCAGTTGGACAAGTAATTCAAGGTAGTGTCTGGAAACGAGAGCAATGAGCACAATGGGGAAATGGATGGGTGGCAGTGGACACAAATGTGTGGGACCATCCACAGCATGTTGGCACTGGTGTGGGTTACTCGCATGTGATCAGTGGTATTGCCTCAGGATACCACCGTGTGGTGTATTCTTGCCATCCAGCTATGCTGCAGACTACATCAGGCAGCTTGCCTCAAAGCCATCGAGATTCGAGACAAAGAGGTGTTGATCACAGACACATACACACCACCATATGGAGGTCGGGACTGTCATGCTAAGACGGAAGCCAGCCATTGACCATATATATGTTGTAAATTAACCAGCACGTGTTACTAGGTACTTAGGCGTGTGACCGCGCGGCTTACATAAGCCTTCCTAGCACACATACACAGTAGTATTTTCCTATTAGTCCCTCAGTAGCTTGAACATCTACTGAGGGTAAGTAGTCCTTTACACATTCCTTTTACACATACTAACTTGTAGTAGTTACTACAGGTACTTCTCTAATAACAGTAGCTTGAACATCTACTGAGGTTACTACAGGGTTACCAACTTCCTACCACAGCTTCTGTCCTCTAGGTCCACTGCAGCAACCCCCCAACACACTTTTTTCAAGAATATAGTCAACTTTCACACCAGGACTCCGGATACTGTGTGATGTAGGATGTGATATTGTTAATAAAACCCGTGTAGCTGGGCGCTGTTCCTCATTATCATCTAGCAGGCCTGGGTCACTCGATTTCGAACACTTTGGGTGAGTCTTGTGCTCTTGAGTGCTTTCGCTGCATTCTGATGTTTTCCGGCCTGTTTGCGTGTTGTTCCCAATACCTGGTGCATCCGCTCTTGCACTCGACACATCTGTGTGGTATCCGAGTCCGTTCTGCTGTTCTGTGTGCTCTCTTGCACTTCCAGCAGGTGAGTTTGACAGTTCTGGTGCTTTCTGGTGTGTTTCTAGGTGTTTTCGCGCTGTTTTCAACATGCACCCACTCGATTTGTCTGCGATCTCTGGAGTGGGTCAAGTGCACCCTCTTGTGCCTCCAGCACTCGCATTCATGTACCCCCAGCCACATAGACTTAGATTTCCCCTTTTTACATGATCCAATCGAACAAAGAATAAAAACACCCATGCTATCTAAGCCATCTGTGTGTTTAACACCACCAGCGGTTGAAGCTGTAATGACTTGTATTTGCAACCAAGTAACAAGAAAGTAGGTAATAGTACATTAATGGCAGCAACTACACACCAAAGGTCCAAAGTGTTGAATGCACAACGACATATCAAGATGTCCCAAAGCGCCTCTAAAACCAGAACCAGCACCAATGTTGTGCTAAAACTCATCAAGTGCGAAACCAGGCCATCTACAGTAGGCATTGCAAACATGTTGTTCCTTGAAAATTTCGACTGTCCCCTCCAAATTTCCTTCTCCAAACAACGAAGTGTCATCCATAGTATTCACGGATCTATATAAATTATAAGCATCGGCTGCATGTGTGGAAGTATAATACCATGAAGAACGTACGGATGTGTCAAGATTTGAGGGTCCGTGAGAAGTTGATCAATACCTATTAATCATCAGATCAGACAATTTTGGGAGCTAAGTCATTCCTCTCACCTTGGAAATCAGATATAAATGCCAACCCACCGGTCTTCACATACTGTACATGCTGTGCGAAGGAGAAAAAGAGTGCCAGTTCACATCCTTCTTTGTCAGGATCCAAGAGAGGGGTGGCACTCGAGTTGTGGATATACTTGATAAAATTGTTGTTCCCGCCCTCAATGAATTCCTCAATGAAGAATGCAGTGTGTATGGACCCGACCTTTGAATACCTTGTTACTCCCGGTGTGTATGACAGTGCTAATCCTGCATTGACGAAGCGTACATGAGGGATGTCGAATGGAGGAGGGGCAGGGTATGCCACCACAGACCTATCAATAACATCATAAGCAAGCTCGAGTGAAGAAAAGATACAACAGACCTATCAATGAAGTCATAAGTAAGCTTGAGGAGACATTTTGCCCAGTACATGACATTTGCCTCATAAAACAATTTCTGCATCTCATCCACAAGTGAGTAACGACCAATCTTAGATAGAAATTTTTGGATCTTGGTGGTGTCATCCAAGGCTGGGACGTTTGAGGGGGCCTTACCACTAGTATTGACATAAAAGAAAGGTTGTTTCACTACGACATACTGGCGTGACATAGAGGCCTCGAGGCCTGTTGCTGTAGGAGAAGTTGATGTGAGCGTCAGCCACCCAGGGTGCACAGTTTTGAATGCTCCGATGCCAATAAGATTGGTGTGTGATCCATCAATGGTCAGCTGACCAATGGTTGACTGTGCCACACTGATGGTAAATGAATAGTTCTTCTCGCTAAGCATGGTCTCCAGAGACGGTGTAGGGATAGAATAAAAGTGGATGTTCTCATTTTGCTGGTTAAAGACTATAATATGTTTCAGTGTGTCGAAAGATAAGACAGGATATAAATGAATACCTCATTCAACATCCCAATCAGCACCGCCTCCAACTTTCAGGCCTTCATGCAGTTGCTCAGTGTCCGGGGAAGAAAAGACAGTTTGTGGAGCATTGATCCTCTTCCGAGGTGGTGATACGGTGATAGCACGTAGCAGATGTGGGTTGGGATTGGGACTAACTGTTCACTCGTGTGGGCGGCGTTTCAGGTTCGGTGTTGTGGCAGATCTGATGCCACTGTGCAACAGACTACTAGTACCCTGGCTAACAAGTATTTGCGCCGAGTCCGCACTTGACAATAAAGCAATAGAAGCCGGATTTGTGGGTACATGTGGGTGAACTCCGGTGGCAGAGGTATCACTGATGTGGCTAGAGGGGGGAGGACGTCAGTGAACTACAGTAGCAGAGGTATTGACGTGGCTGGTGGCGGTGGGAGTGCGGTACCAGTGAACTTCGACATTGGAGGTGTTGATGTGGCCAGAGTTAACGGTGGCCACAGATGGCAAAGTAGTAGAAGTGGGATGGCGGGAGGGATGGTGGGAGGAGTCGGGAGTGCAGTACTGGCGAACTTCAGTGATCTCAGTGGAAGACTGAGACTCTGCCTGGAAATGTGTCGCATTAGCCTTTGGTCATGTAAATTTCGGTGGCCTACTCACAGCATCGTTTGAGTCCTGCCACGTCTCGAAATCGTTCCACTGTTTCTCACTGACAACCACAATAAGGCCAAATTGTTTGGGCTTGAATTGTGATTTCGTGCCCTTGTGTGAAGCTTGTAGGCACTGATTGTAGAAATATGGGACATTAGTGGGGTGAGTAGCAAGGTCCACCCATTTTGAATTGCAAACAATAAACTCATCTGGTCGCCAGATAAATGTGCCACCATATAGTCGAAGTTTGGGCAGAACGTTGTCCAGGGCAATCTTAATAAGTCCGGGTGCATCAATGCGTGCATCAATATCCTTTTTACCTTCGCATATACTCTAGTAGACCAATGAAGCATTAGTATGAATTTAATGCTGTAGGAAAAAGTGCTTTACCCCAATCATTGTGCCATGGATCTTGCGGCGTGGTCCCCCCTTGTGGACTGCTGTAATCTCTAACGAAATCGTCTCTGTGGGGGGGGGGGGTGCATATGCCATTTGGGCCCAGTGCTGACGTTCTGCAGCATAAGCACCATGCGAAGATGAATAACCTGAGTTGGGGATTGATTAGTTGACATTCTGCAGCGTGAACACTATAGAAAAAAAATAACCTGAGGGTATTGATGGCCCTGCCTGAGCATTTGATACACCGTGATTTTGCCATGATGAAGGGATCCGAACATCAGGGCCGATCCCAGGATTTTGCGAAGGTGGAAATGGTATATAGTAACCCGCAGGAGGAGCAAGCACTGGACCAGTACTACCACCCATGGCAATGACAGGCAGAGGTGGATGGGGTCCAGCTACCACATGATATGCCAACTGGTCAATCATGAGTTATCATAGTAATACTGGTGGCATACCTTTCCTCTGTGCAACGTTGACGGACTGAGCGATTGCACGTTTATCAGGAAGAGGTGTTCGACTGGATCCCAATTCGATTTGAGGTTGTGCGGGAATGGGCTGCACATGTCTGCCTGCATTCAAAGTTACTTATGTAAGCCAGCTTGTCCAGAGTCCAGACAAAAGATAGTTACTGGTTGGGCAAACATGTGTGGCAGCCTTCTTCTGGTAATGACCTAGGCACGCTCCACATACCTGGTGCCCAGTTTTGCCAGGGTTGACCGTGGCAACGTAATGACAGGGCTCCCCCTTCCAAATTGGAGCTCTACAGGCAGGGCAATCGCAAACCCTATCTTCGTTGGCAATGGCATCTTCCATATACTGCAAGACCAATTCATGTAATTCTGGCATGAGGAAAGGGGCAGGGAGTCAGGGATGCAGCAAGAGAGACTGGAATGTACGATCTTATATACAAGAATTTTTGAGAAATATTCCTTCAATCTCTGTGCGCTGATGCCCTATCATTGTTGGCTGATGCCTGCCTAGCTCTGTGAGTTGCAGCTATCCACCTCTTCATGGGCTGGGACATGTGGAATCCTTTCTTCCGGACTGGTTGTCTGTCAAATTATGTGAATGCACATTACCCTTTCTGCACCTCTGCATGGGGGTGGGACACACCTTCCGGACCGGTTATCTGTCAAATTATGTTAATTAGCGTTACCCTTTCATTACCCCACAACATGTGGACCTTATCATTGGCACATGGTTTTTATCTGTCAGTGAATTTTAGAGAGGCTCGTACTAATAAAGTCAAGAAGGTGATATGGCGTACACACTTGGTATTTCACAGAACTGTCACAGAACAATAGAGATGTTCAATCCACGTTGTGGTCCTACACGTAAGATTTTCAGACAGGAGACTTCTGTACTTAATCAGTCCAGTGAAGCATAACACATTGCAATCTCCAACCTTGTGGATTTAAAATTCCTTCGTGTGTTTGAAATGATAAGGCCTTGAGGTTAACCTCACTGCCTGTGTGCCAAGGAAATACTCAATACACATTGTGATCTCATGCATAAAATTGTCAAACAGGAGACTTCTGTACTCAATTGGTTCAGTGACACATAACACGTTCAAACCTTGTCTGTGAAGTGATGTCATTTCTATAGAAAGGTGGTGGTCTGCACAGGGAAGGTCTAGCCTAAAGAGAGGGGAGAAGGAGAGCTGTAGGATAACCTCAGTAGTCTGGCAAGCTACTATATATTAGTATGTACCTGTAGGATAACTACAAGGTATCAGTAAGTGTATGTGGTGGTTAGTAGATGGTACTCACCCTCAGTAGTCTGGCAAGCTACTGAGGGAACTATGGTACTTGGAACTCTACTCTAGTGCGATGCATGCTTATGTAAGTATGTAAACAAACCATAACAGTCTGTTTATAACTCCAACAATTTCTCGGGATGCTGGCTGCAAATTTCAAATAAGTAGTACGTGGTCCACTCCATTTCTGAGCTTAAAGGTCCTGCCTGATGGTCCTCCAGACTAGTAGACTCAGCAGGCAAGTTCAAGCAATGCCAAACCAGAACAAGCCCAATTGTATGTGATACCGCCTATGCAATACTACCTGCAGTCGCAACTAAACATCTTGCAGCTCCACTGGAGGAAATCATGCCACATATCCTTTGGCTGTGGAAAATGTGCCTGTCCAATAAGGAGATGCTTGAAGAGGTCCAAAAACATATGGACACGACACAGTATGGGCTTGGGTAGGTCATTATGTAACATTAAAGTATCTGACCTCATATCATATAATATTAGTATGAGCAAATTTCGTGAGATCTGGAAGACTCTGGGACTCCAGTGGACTCGGCAGCAAGGTCATACAGTCAAAACCATTCAAGATGCCATGATAAACCTGCATGCTATGTATCCAAATGCTGGTTCCCGGGAGATGGTAAACTTGTTATTCCACGAACACAACATGAGTGTTGCACGGTAAATATATTTCATTTCTAATTCTACAGTTCATGGCTAAGTACGAACCACAGCAGTGTGGTGATGTCATACTTTGCAACTTACGAACCCGACCTTGTTCTTCAATGCAAAGCTCACTGGCTCCAGAGACATCGCTTTTGGTCAGCTGGAGTGAACGATTTGTGGGCTATTGATCAACATGACAAGTGGTTAAGGTTTGGCCTAGGCTTGCACACAGGCATCGAGCCATTTTCTGGCCGAATCATGTGTATTCGGGTTTGGCATTCTAACAGGAATCCCCAGCTCATACTTAGCTACTATCTTGATGTGGTAGAAGAACTACAACGTAGGTCTGTGTCACATTTAAACGAAAAAACTCAACTGGCTTGCAGACATTCCATTGGTGACTCAAAGTGATCCAGGGACAGAAAACTTTGGCATTGCAAATGTGCAAACAATGCTATGACAATGGCATGACCCGACTTTACATGGAACCCTCCAGCATCGGTGGATGCGTGAAAAAAAGAACGTCAAGCCTGAGATAACATGGTCTCAACTTCGACGACGGTTCACTCCTGGGTTCAAAAATATCCTTGACTATGGTGTAACCTCGGGATGGTATGACACCGACAATACTTTTCAAGTGTAAGTCTTGTTTTTGCCTATTATTTTTCATTGTGTAGTATATCTCTCACAACAAATGACTACAGAATGATATTCCGTTGGGTTTTCATCCCTTGGCTGCAGCAAGAGCTAAATGCATACCAAGATCGCATCAATAACACCACCAAACGCCATGACCGAAATAAGGTGAGTTACTCAAGCAGCTGTCCGTCGTCTCGTACTCTGACATAAGTTGGTGGCCAGGTCCTTCCTCAAGGCATTGCAAATCATATATTCCAATCACCTGAAGATTTCGGAGCACTTGATTTCAAGGTAAACAGTTCAGATCAGTTCTAATAGGTGTTCTCATTTAAATCCCACCCAGGTTACATCAGCAATTTGACAAGTGTCTGGGTGACCTGAGATTCATCTGAATGGCCTGAGTGTCTGACCATGCATGGGAAATGTCTGAGGTCAGGACACACTCTGGAGCCAGGTCCATCAGACAGAATTCATACACATGTGACAGACATGATGACAGACATTTGACAGATGCTGTTTCAGGCCATGTCAGTCCAATCAGACCACTGTGATGACAGACATACTTCCAGATGTCACTTCAGGTCATCTCCAGAGCCCATCAGACTAATCAGACCATCAGTTCAAGATGTGTCCAAATAATGGACTGAACTGTCAAGCACACCAGCACATGGATTGGCAAGTTCTGACTAAAATACAAGTATATTTGCATGGTGATCAATGTACTTATTAACGTAGTAAGCCTTGAAAGCGTCTAAAGTCTCAGAGAAATGAAGGTCAGCAGGAATAAACTCACTACCATAAACTCCTATAAGGTGCACACCGCGCACCACTGATTCTAGAGAAATGACTGATTGCACACAACGTCCATCATTATCCACCTCTGGTGTGACAACCCACATGCCCATCACTTCATCTGGCTGGTCACCAATCAGGTTAAACCAGTCCACTAACACACACGAGTAGTCGTCACCCGCATGTACACAAGAAAAGAAGAGGCGCACCCTTCCCACCAGTAGACTATGAAAACCCTCTGTGTCCATACCTCCCTTGGCCACATATATGCAGTCATAACATGGAGGGCCTCCTTGCCAAGACGGCATGGCACATATTATTTCGCGGCGCATTTCCCCTACACCTGACTGATCGCTTGGTGCGCTGAACGTTGCTGCAGCGGAGTGAAATACTCGTATTTTTCCTTGGAAGGGTGGGCAGAGATGGAGGTCCACGTGATCCCCTGGTATCTCAGCATCAGGGTTGACTTGGTCATAAAGGAAACGGCGGATTGTGTCTTGCAGTCCCAGGAGACCAAGATGGTCTGCTACATGCAAGACCCTACCAGATACACCAGACACTGCATGGATAGTACATCACCCACGCTGGCAACTAGTTGAAATGATGGACACACCTGCGCGAGACGCTAGTTTGACTGTATAAGTTGCCGGGTCATCATCCACCGTGCCATCTTCTTCGTCTTCTACATCCACCCTCACAGCCTCCATTCCAACCAGGAGAAGCAGTCCCTCCAACATTCCCTGTTCTGTGAACCATCTTCGTGCTGCAGCTAGCTTGTCGAGGTGTTGATTCGTGACGAGCATCTGTCCCAGGGCATTGAACCTATTGGAGCGTCGCCATGGTTCTTTTACAGCTCTGATATGCTTTGACTCGGTAATTGACGAGCACAATCTGTTTGGGGCACCAAACAATTTGATAAGTTCACGGTAATGTACCATTGCGTGTTGGCGCGGGAGAGACAGATGGATACGTACACCAGAAGTAATAAAAACGGTGCATTCTTGGTGGAAGCGATCTACGGCCGCATTGATTGCATCTAGAGTTGCTTCATTAAGGACGGACCGCCGGACTAAATAACAAAAATCAAGAAATGCTGATAGTGCGCGCACCATGCCTGGGGGGACATGACCAGCTATGGCGGGCAAGTAAACCTCACCATTCACAAAGGTGACATAAAGAGAAATGGTTAGTTGATATCATGGATAATTGATGTGAGACTCACTCACCTTCATTAACGCCTTCAAATCATCCCCGGTCCACTGTTTGAACCCACGTCCCTCTGGAAATCGCCTCAGCGCAGGAAATGACGGCACGGCTGCAATCCTAATGCGCGTTTCAGCGTGCCTGTGTGGCCATGGATCACAATCACCTACCTTCTATCAATGTCAGCAATGATTTCACTGGCGCACTGCTTGCCATGCTCAAGCTCCAAATATTCATTGATCCAGATGACAAGATGGTCTTTGAACATTCCCTTAATAAGTTGATGAAGTAGATCTGGGGCAATAAGTTTGTGGATGTCGGCGCAGGGAAAGTTTATAGTGAAGGGCTTTCAGTTGATAATAAGCTAGGTCCAACAGAGAAGAAGGAATGTACACACGCACTAAAATGTCGCTGACGATGCCATACTCCTCCAATAACGTATGAGGATCCAGGACTGCGGTGAGCACCTTGGATAGTTCATGGGAGTGGCGACCACCACCACCGTCCAAGTTATTGTTATTATTCTGGGTGGTGCACCTGATGCTAAACAGTAAGACAAATTGCATAGAGCGCGATGTCAACCTACCATGGACACCATCCTTGCACTACGCAGGTTAGTAGCACCTGTTCTGGGTAGTCTGTGATGTAAGGGCCAAGTCCATACACCACACACTGAAAATGCCCGTCTGGACACAATGTGATGGCTGGCCTGGTCATGTGCGGCTTCAGCGAGTCTAAGACAGCTGCAATTGAGCTGTGGAACAGCTGGCGGCGAAAGTGGCGGAATGCAGCATCGTTTTTGTGTGCCTCATCAGCTAGATTCATACAAATGAGTATGCTATTCAAAAAGTAGCACCTTCTTACTCTTGGGAATGGCGAGAAATGTGAGTATCGATACGGCATCGCGATGCGCTCAACGGACGTTGTTGTGTATGTTCCCGAGTGAGATGTAAAGGGGATAGTACTCCGTGTGACCCGTCGCAACCAAGACTGTAGTTTTGTCACTCCCGAGAACCACAGGCATGAACATTGCGCCATGTGTATCAGCATCCTCAGCAATGATGTCCTGACCTCAGCAGGTTCAAAGTTAGATACTTTGGGGGGGAGTTAGAAAGAGACTAGTACTTACAGACTGTTTGAATGCCCACTGCCCTGACATCAAATCGCATACTTTGCAGTGCCCACCCTCATCAACGATGACCTTCGCAGTGTAATCAATCTTGCCCTTAAAGTCAGGGTTCGCAAGTTGATGCTCGAGTACTACCTTTGGATCGCGGAACCAGACATCGTACTCAGCAGTCATCCAAGCTGGGGGGTCAGCGGGCATTGCACCTGAATATGTCACTGAGAACGATTGCCAAGGGGAGTCCCCATGTCCTGTAGCGTCGATCGTATCGTACATGTCCTTGTGCGAATGAAACGGTGGGTCCTTGTCATACATTGAAGCCATGATGGCCAACAATTCATCAATCTTGGCAGCCGGCATCTGTTCACGTCTGTATAGGAATTCGGCAAGCTCAAAGGCCGCCCTGCTTTCATATGGACCATAGTCGTCAGGAAGGGGACTTGGACGTGGAGGGGGTGGAGAGTTGGGCGGCAAATAATGCCCCCCACGATCACATGGAATTCCTGCATGGTAATGGTAAGCATCTGTATTGGATGTGTTGACGAAATAATACACACCATCAAGTAAAGGGTGATATCTCACCTTCCGCCCTTGAGGTCGTTGTCCTACACCTGCATTGGGCTCATCCAGTGGCGGACCCTCACCGTGATCTGGGAAGTCATAATCTTGATAGACTTCATCTCTGTCAGCAGGGTCGGGTGGTTGTGGGCAAATCCTGGAGTTGAGGTGATGCCTTTGTATATGCCGCTTCACACCACCCCGAGTTGAACAAGTCTTGGTGCAGCCCTCAACACCACAGACATAGATTCTGTGGCCAAAAGGTCGTTCGGGCGGGTGGCAAGGCATACTAGCGAATGTGTGTCTCTATTGACCGGCAGGCTCCCGTATGAGCTGTCATTCAGAGTGGATATGTCATGCAAGAACTGTGCAGTTTTGACTTAGAGTGGCTGAGGATGAAAAAAAAAAAAAACATATGTATCCCAAAGATCAACAACCCTCCCTAGTCACCCATCGCAGACATGGCAAGCCAGCCGACGCGCACTATCGGCACGCAATCATCCAATAAACACGCTCATCCCGGAAAGCCTGACTTACCTGTAGCGAGACGTCCCACAGACGTTGTACAGGCCGAGAAGGCAGCCAAGGCGATTGAAAACTCTCAGAGGGCAGCCACTATCCAGGCTGGTATTCAGTGTGCGGCATGTATCGAAGACGATCTGGCAATGAAGATGTCAAGTCAATCTCAACGATTCAAGAAGCCTAACTTAGCTGGTCAAAAGAAGGCGACCCGGTTGCTGGAAAGTGAGGGTCCGTCCCAGGATGCGGTGAGCAATCTCGAAGACATGGACCCAGCTGTCAATGAAGAAGAAACACTAGTCAACGGTGAGTCCGATTGCTAGCAGATGAACAATAGATGGTAGACTTACATGCGTTCATGCTTTGAGTGCCAGACGGTGTCTCAACTCCTAGTGGATCAGAATTCGAGTTTGAGGAAGATGATGGAGGAGAAGAGAGCGATAGACGCCCAGACGTCGTGCAAGAAGGACTCAATTCCAAAAGGAGAACGAAGGGGTTACCAAAGCCTACACGTGAAACTATTACACAGGCACGCCGTGACCCAATGCCCACTGCTGGAGGAAAACGGGCCCGTGAAGTTCTTTCAGACGAACAATCAGGGCAAGAGTAAGTCGGCAGTTCTCTCAGCTATTAAGTACTAAACTATAAGTTGGATGACAGCACCGGCAGCAGCAGGACTCTCAAAAAACAATATTTAGAAGGAACGAAGCGCAGCACACAGCCGGTCAATCGTACGACAAGCGGGCTGAGAACCGGCTTCCATTCCAGCAACAATGGGCAAGCAAAGGTGTCCCAGGGTCTGGCGCCATCCCAGACCCCCGATCCTTTGAGTGCGTCCTCAGGTCTAACTTATCGAGGCTCACCCATCACTCCCACACCATACACTTTCAGAGGATTTCCTAGTGACGAAGGGAATAGCTTCAAGTCATCGTCAGACACACTCTCCGCACCTATGAAGAGTGCTAGTCGAATGGTTTCGAAGGCAGTAAATCCAAAGGCGGTACGTGTTACTTTTATGCCCTCAAGCCTTGTGACCGATAATCTCCTACTGCTTTTGACATAGTCCACCACAAAGGTCATACCAAATGCACTGCAACAACGCCTTCAACGGTCCATGGTCATCACCAATGCGGTGACGTCAACAAAGTCCCATCAAGGCCCCTCGAACAACAATTTACCTGCCGGGTCTATGCAGATGTTCACTACGCGCTTTGTACCCATTTTGCGAAAATATGTCGGCTCCTTGCAGAACCCCTGGGCCACCAAGGGACTGGTGCGCCCCATGCAATATATATGGGATCGCGTGATGCCAGACTGGCCACACACATTCAGTGAGGACAACAACAAGATCTACCATTTGGTAAGTGGCCATCCATTATCCTTACATACATCTGTTGTCACTACTATCATATCCACGTTGACAGGGCATGCAAAAAGTATATGATTGGCGCACACAGTTTGGTAAGGCTGCGTTAGATGCCGTGGAGGCCCACTGGGCATCGGATCCCAAGTACTGCAACCCTCAAGTGTGCAAAGATTATGTCGAAGAAGCACTGAGCCCCGGACTGCCATTCATGTATGGCTGTATCGAGCCCCTTGACGACTTGGGCACAATTCAGGTGCATGGTGTTTGTAAACAAGGCAATCTGCTGACGCTTTTCATTCATAGATGTCTAAGTCTTTTCTCTCCCCCTTCATCTTGCAGACGTTTGCAAGTCATTTAGTGGCTCTCGCACCAATTGAGAATGATCCAGATCTCTATGAAGGGTTTACTGCTACTCCTCCTTTCGGTGCACTTGTGCTCACAGTAACAGCAGTACGGTAGCCATGGGATTGTGATTCCAGAGGTTGTTACTGATACAGTCATTTATGTAGGTGGAGCAGGCATTACACCTCTACCGCTCGGGTCACAAGGAAGAAAGCACAAAGAAGGGCAATCTGTCCTTCTCTGATATGCATTGGGGCACGAAGACTATGTACTACGTCGAATCCGTTCATAAGGTACACATGAATAAGTACAACTAGATTATCGCTGCAGCACGGCCATTCTGTGGGGGCCATCGTCACATCACTGGCAATCCCATCCACGCTACCTTGAGCACGGAGGTCATGGAAGCTTGTGGAGACGACCGTGCGCAGATTATGGTGTCTTCTGACATTGAACCAGAGGTATAGTCCATGGTCTCATTGCTGGATGTTAGCTAACTAGCCATTCTCAGTCGGATGGCGTGGTGGACGATGTGGCTGACGACGAGTAATTTGAACCAGTGATGCCCTGGCGAATGAGTTGGTTGCACCCTTCCACAAAGCTGGATGATTATGGTACAAGTGCCAGCGGCAAGCATGTTCCTACAGTACCAAGTATACCTATGAGTGGCCCAATTTTATATTTGAATCTGCTATTATTTGTCATGTCTGGCGTGATCTGAGGCCTGCTGAGAAGAGCATGGAATGGGTCTGGAATGGGCCTGGCTGCTGTCTGACAAGGGCTGTAACTGGATGGAAGAAACTGGGGAGAACCTGGGATATGTGTCTGGGGTGGATCTGACTGCTGTCTGATGCAGACTGAATGGTCTGTGGCCAGACAGCCACCAGACAATGATGCCTGACCCAGAAAGGAACATGCCTGATTTCAGACCTGGGTCTGTGACACCTGACATGTCTGACATGTCTGACATGTTCTGTCCCAGACGCTTCAAACACATGTCGAATTGCTGATGTAAATGTGAGGAGGCTGCACTCAATCATGTTAGGGAGACTTACATCAACTCAGCTCATCCCATCTTTGACTTAGTCCCAGGTCCCTTTGGTGAAGCCATCAGTCATGTTTATAACGACTTGGGTCGACCTGCAGTCACACGACAGCATCAGCAAGGTGACAATTGGTCTTAACTCTCTTACAATGTCTGGATTGTCTGGAATCAGACAGTTAAGATGGATAAGTCAGATAAGTCAGTCAGACCATTCCAGACCATCAGACCAGGGTGTCTGAAACCAGATGGCCAGACCAGCCAGACCAGCCAGACCAGCCAGAGCAGTCAGACCCAGTCAGTCAGACCCACCAGACCAGCCAGACCAGCCAGACCATTTAGACCACCCAGCCTGTCAGACAGTCAGACAGCCCAGACCACTCCAGACTAGTCAGACTAGTCAGACTACCTAGACAGTAAGTTGGACAGACAATTAAGACCAGTCAGACCAGTCAGACCTCCCAGACCATAAGTTAGTCAGACAGGTAAGACCATCCAGACCTGTCAGACCTGTCAGACCACCCAGATCATAAGTCAGTCAGTCAGTCAAGACCATCCAGACTAGTCAGACCACCCAGACCACAAGTCAGTCAGACAGTTAAGACCATACAGACCAGTCAGACCAGTCAGACCTATTAGACCATCCTGACCATCCAGACCACCAGCCCAATCAGATCACCCAGACTATCAGACCCCTCAGATAGTAAGTTGGTCAGTCAGTTAAGACAATCCAGACCAGCCAGACCAGTCAGGCCACTCAGACAAGTCACATCAGTAAGACTGGCCAGAGTGGCCAGACAATTCAGAGATTCAGACCAATTAGACTAGTAAGATTAGCCAGACCATTAGTTATATCCATCTGTATTATTTTGCCACTTAATTTATTCAATATTCATGTTAATAAATATATATTAATTCTGAAAAATACACTACAGTACAACAAATATTTATATATTATGGATGGGGCATCATCGATGGTGGTAGCGCAGTAGTCGCGTCATCGACGCCGGTGTGGGGGTGGGTGGTGATGACATTGTCGTCACTGGGGGGACACAGGGGGCGTCATGGCTGGCGACCGCGACGACGCGCCAGACGACAGTGGGGCTGGGAGAACGCGTCATCTTCGGGGACATGCTAGTGAATACTGGGGATGGGGGACGCAAGGGGTGTCGTTGTCGTGCTGGTGCGGGGGTGAGTCGTCGCTGGGGCTGGTTGTCGTCATTGGTGGTCGTCGTCGCGGTTGTCATCGTCGTGCACACTGATGGTGGATTGTCCAGAGGGTGGGGGTGACATGCGTCACCCACGCAGGTCGTTGTCGTTGTCGTTGTCCAGGTGGTTGTCTGCATCGTTGACGCAGGTCGTCGGTCGTCGTCTGTTAGAGACGACACGTTGTGGCTGGGCGTTGTCGTCGTCGGACAACGCTGGGATGGGGGTGGTTATGGTTGGTCGTCGTCCGTTAGAGACGACGGAGGGGTGGGTGTCATCGTCGTCGTTGGACGACACTGGGATGTGGGTCGTCATTGTCCGTAAGGCTGAGGGTCGTCGTCGTTGTCATCATCAGCGGAGCTGTCGTGGACGTGTGTTAGTGGTAGGCAACTGGATGTTGTAGTACATACCTGATAACGAGTCGTCGTCGTCGTGGGTGGTGGTGGTCAACGCATCATTGTCGTGGTTGAATGGGAGGCAGAGTGGTGACACGGGACTTATGTAGAGAAAATTTGGAGTTGTTGTGACGTGATTTGTAATCACAACAACTCCAATTTTTTTTCTAAGTCCCGCATTCTGCACCAAGGTAAGTACTTGGCACCCATCAACCACAACTGACAACGACCACCCCGCAACCCCCCAGCAACGACGATGACCACTGTGTCGTCGTCGACAACGGTAACACCACGGTGACTACGCCAGCCCCAGCGTTGAACACCACCACCGCCAGCGAATCGCCCAACCCAATACCCGCGTGGATGACGACGACGACGACACGATGAGGACGGCGAGGACGACGCGACGAGGACGAGGATAACGAGGATAACGAGGACAATGCGACAAGGACGAGGGCGGCGACGTGCGAGTGCGAGACGACAACAGCCACCACCACCAACGTGACGACAACGACACCCCACCTGTGTCGTCGACGCGGCCACCGATGATGACCCCACCACCAGGTTGACGTGGCCACCAACGACAACGACAACGACGTCCCCACCATCCTCTGCGTCGACGACGATCACCCCACTAATGGACGATGACAGCCATTACCACCGCCACCGGCGTCGTCGACCACCAACGCGACGACAACGGCCAACGACGCGACCACCACCCAACTGCCTCGACGATGCGGCGATGACGACCCCATCACCGAGGTCGACAACGCGACCACCACCGCCTGCATCATTGACGACGACAAGACACTGGCCCACCAACGCGACGATGGCAATGACACCGACACCACCAATGCAACGGGTGGCGACCAGCGACAACACCGACCCACTACCATCCACCACCTCGTGTCGACGATCACACGACGACGACGACAATGCAATTTATTTAGTATAGTATTTAGTCTATGTCACACCTTGATATAATGAAAATTATTTGTTTTAATGACTCTTTTTTTTATTGACATGTTATTGCTACAATACTACTGACACTGGGACCAGTGTGAACATGTGGACAGCTTTGGTGGTGTTCACAGGCAGGGATGAATGGGTATTAATCCTTTGTTCCTATCCTCTGCATTTGTATGGCCCTAATTTTCTCATCTAGAGCAATGCCTATGCCATTGGCCACCACTCTAGTGGCAGTGCCCTCAGGACCCATGCCCAAATGACAACAGGGACCCCCAAGTTACATGAATATATTATTACACTATTGCTTGTTCTCAAGACACAACAACAACAATGATTGACTATTAGGTTTTCTCTGTTAGTTACATTTTCAGATTGTGTCGGGAATTTTATAAATAAATTTCAATGCATTGCAAGCAGTTGCAATGCCAAAATCAAAACCCAGTTTGCAATGTTAAAGTTCTCATTACAATTACAATTTTCATCCATCGCAATGTGCATTGCAATAAAGAAAATAATTTTCTGTCATGGTCTGGCAGGTCTGACCACTATGACTCCTATGGACTGTCTGATGGTCTGATGGTCTGGGTGGTCTAATTGGCCTGATTAGTCTGAAGTATTCTTAACTGTTTGACTGACTTGCTATTGTCTGGGGAGTCTAACTGCTCTGATATGTCTGGGTGGTCTTAATTTTCTGAGTGATTTATTATCTGGGGGCCTGATTGTGCTGGTTACTCTAAATACTCTTATCTATCTGACAGCCTTACTGGCTGGAGAGTCTGACTGGTCTGACTGTCTGGTGGGTCTGACAGTCTGACACCCTGAGGGGGTCTGACCACTCTGCTGCTCTGGCTGGTCTGGACTATCTGACAGTCTAACACCCTGGGAGGGTCTGATTACTCTGACTGGTTGGACTGGTCTGGAATGATCTGAAGTGTCTGACTGGTCTGACTGTCTGGGGGTTCTGATTAATCTGACTAGTCTAATATGTCTATGTCTGGCAGGGTCTTAAATGTCTGACTAGGCTGATTTCTCTGACCACTCTGACTGGTCTGGAGCTGTCTGGACTGTCTGACTCACCTGACTGTCTGGTGGGTCAGATCACTCTGACCACTGACTGGTCTGGAGCAGTCTGAAGTGTCTGACTGGTCTGACTGCCTAGAATGTCTGACAACTCTAACCACTCTGACTAGTCTGGATTGGCCTGAAGTATCTGACTGGCCTGACTGTCTGGTGGGTCTGACCTCTCTGACCCCTCTGACTGGTCTGGAGCAGTCCGAAGTGTCTGACTGCTCTGACTATCTGAGGGGTTTGATGCTCTGGCCATCAGGAAATCAGTGAGAAATAGATAAAGCATTACCTACCATTTTCATGCATGTCAAGTGTATCCTGAGATGTCATTCTGATGAAGCAGTAGATCAGGCTAGTTAATCCAGGGTAGCGTAGATAGCATTGACCAGATATATTCATTATGTGTAAACATGATCAAGCACATTCCTCAGATATATCTGATTACTTTGGCTCACAATGGTGGCCAAGGCCAATTGTCCAACAGAATTTGATCATTTGATCAAGTATTCCTATTAGTGCACATAAGCTAACCAGCCCTCATCTGGACAGTATTGGACAACACTGACCAGTTGTCCCCAACTCTCCCAGACTATTCCAGTAGTATTGTTCATGTAAATCAATTTAAATTATCAATTCTATATAAAATACAAAACTACAGTATATATCCTGTCTATACTGTGGGTGGTGGTGGTCGATGCACGGTGGTGGTGGTGGGCATGGTGTCAACGCAGGTGGTGGTTGGCGCGTCGACATTGGTGGTGGTGGTGGCGGGGTGATGGTCGCGTCACCGACGCAGGTGGTGGGGTCACGTCGTCGTCCGCAAGTGGTCGTGTCGTCGGTGCTGGTGGTGGGGTCGTCCCCAGGTGGTGGGGTGGTGCGACGCTGGGGTTGGGACGACGGTGGTGGTCGCGTCATCGACGGTCGTCGCCGTCGCCGTCTGACGACGCTAGAAGGCGGGGGGTGGGACGACGGTAGTGGGGGGTGGTGGTTGCGACGGTCGTCGACGCTGGGGGGTGGGGGTCGTCGTCGTCGTCGTCATCTGACGACGGTGGTGGTAGTCGCGTAGTCGCCGTCGTCGTCGCTGTCTGGCGATGCTGGAAGGTGGGGGGTGGGACGACGACGGTCGTCGTCGTCGTCGGCTGACGACGGTGGTGGTCGCGTCGTCGACGCTGGGGGTGGGACGACGGTCGTCGTGGTCGCCTGACGAGGGTGGTGGTGGTCGCGTCGTGGACGGTCGGTGTCGTCGCCGTCTGCGACGCTGGAAGGTGCGGGGTGGGACGACGGTCGTCGTCGTCGTCTGACGACAGTGGGGGGTGGTGGTGGTCGCGTCGGTCGTCGACGCTGGGGGGTGAGGGTCGTCGTCGCCGTCGCCGTCTGACGACGGTGGTGGGGTGGTGGTCGCGCCGTCGACGGTGGTGGGTGGGGGTCGTCGCCGTCGCCGTCTGACGACGGTGGTGGTGGGGTGGTGGTCGCGCCGTCGTCGTCGCCATCTGACGACGCTGGGAGGTGGTGGTCGCGTCGGTCGTCGACGCTGGTGGGGGGTGGGACGACGCTGGTCGTCCTCGTCCTCGTCATTGACCGTGGTCGCGGTCGCGGTCGCGCGTTGTCGTCCAGGTGCTGGTGGTGGTCGCATGGCAGTCGTCGTCGTCGTCGTCGTCGTCGTCGGTGGTGAGGGAAGGGGTGTGGGACGATACTGGTGTGGTGGTGGTTGAAGACGGAGTGAGGATGAGGGACTTAGAGAAATTTCTTCAAGTGTCTGTGTTTGTGTTTGTGTATATGATTATATCAGCACACTGACTACCAACATTTCCTAATAGTATCTACCACTTTCCTACACAAGAGTGAGTGGGAACCTTTGACCATTTAAGGTAGGAGTGCTACTACACTTTTACTACACCTTTTACTACACTTTTGGTAACACTTTCAGTAGTAAGCCTGGGCCACTTGCCAAATGGCAAAGTGAAAGGGTGCTGATAGGCTTAACAAGAGGGCAAAAGCTGATAAGTGTAATGCCATTCTGACAGGTTAATTATAATTGATTATATGCTAGAAACATGATGTTAGCAAGATGACCAGGCTCTGCAACTCTGTTGAAAGATAGACCATTAAATATAAGTGGGATGCCATTCTGGCAGGTTAACTATAATTGATTATATGTGGGACACATAATGGTAGCAAGATGACCAGGCTCTGCAACTCTGTTGGAAGATAGACAATCAAAGATAACAAGATGCCATGTCTGTCCTGCATTACCTACAATAAACCATTCTGATATGCACTTGATCATTGTACTCATTTATGCTAGTTGAATTGTAAGGGTGTTTAATTGCTGATATTTGGGTATATTACAATATCATTCTGATGTATGTTTATAATGTGTATCAGGAAATATCATTTCTTCCCCAATTTCCTGATGTGATTGCTCTGACTGGTTTGGAGTTGCCTGAAGTGTCTGACTGGCCTGACTGTCTGGTGTGTCTGGCCACTTCTGACTGGTCTAACTGGTCTGGCAGGTCTTAAATGTCTGACTGCCTTACTGTCTGGAGGGTCTGACTGATCTGACTGATCTGGAGTTGTCTTAGTTGTCTGACTGAATTACTGTCTAGAACTCTAGGCAGTCTGGGTGGTCTGGGTGGTCTTAAGTGTCTGACTAACTTATTGTCTGAAGGGTCTGGATGGTCTGGGTGGTCTGACTGACTTACTGTCTGAGGGGTCTAACTGCTCTGGATGGTCTGAGTGGTCTTAAGTGTCTGACTAACTTACTGTCTGGGGATCTGAGTGGTCTGGGTGGTCTGGGTGGTCTTAAGTGTCTGACTAACTTACTGTTTGAGGGGTCTGGGTGGTCTGGGTAGTCTTAAGTGTCTGATGAACTTACTGTCTGAGGGGTCTGGGTGGTCTGGGTGGTCTAGGTGGTCTTAAGTGTCTGGCTGACTTACTGTCTGGGGGGTCTGACTGGTCTGTACTGGTCTTAAATGTCTGACTGACTTACTGTCTGAGGGGTCTGATTGGTCTGAAGTGGTCTTAAATGTCTGACTGACTTATGGTCTGGGGGGACTGGTCTGGGTGGTCTGGGTGGTCTTAAGTGTCTGACTGACTTACTGTCTGGGGGTCTGACTTCTCTAACTGCTCTGGAGTGGTCTTAAATGTCTGATTCCAGAACTCCCAGTCTGATCCCAGATGCTCCCAGACTGTTAAGTCATGTCAGACCATTTCAGACTGTTAAGACACCTAAGTGCTGTCAGAGAAATTGTCACCTTGCTGATGAGTCCATGTGGGAAGTCTATCTACAGCTGTTTGGTGCATTAAGGGTCTTAGATGCCATACCTCAAATGATCACCGTTACTACTATTGACACTGACAACAGGGGCCTACTACTACCCCTGCTAGTGGATCATGAAGACTTGCCTATGGTTGAGGCACGCGATGGTACATACTATATGGGTGGTGTGTGTGGTGGGCTTGGGCTTGGTGAGTACAACCAGTTAGACTACTTAGCATTAATCCCTTCCTTCCCACAGGCCCCGAACATATACATTGCTTAAACGCTATTGACGACAACGACGATGGAAGTAGTTCGGTTGAAACGGACGATGGCGTTATCGCAGTTGATCACGATGGTTTGGTAATTTGGGAGAGGACGCGGAAGACAATGAATGATCTTGATGATCATACTAACATTCTCAATTTATCGTTTGTCGTTGTCGTTTCATTTGTCGTTGTCGTTTCGTTTGTCATTGTCGTTACATCCTCCATCCTCTGATACACGTGCATGAATTCTCCACTATACGTACACTGCTCACGTTGTGGTCGAAGTGAACTGGAGTCCTCGACCAACAGTTACCTGCTCCATGCGCGAATACATGTATCTCCGAAGAGCTGAAGCTTGAGGAATAGGTCTTGAGCTCACCGTGTGTAGTGCATTTGCCAGTGCGCACTCGTCGGAGGCAAGTGTCACATCCTACATCACGCAGTATCCGGAGTCCTGGTGTGAAAGTTGACTATATATGGTCAATGGCTGGCTTCCGTCTTAGCGCGACAGTCCCGACCTCCATACCGCCAAACAATGACGTTGTTTTCCTTCCCCTAACACACTGTACAGTTGATCCATTGGTTGCACCCAGCTGTTCCTTGAGCAGTTCACATCGAGCACTGGGGCGCAGTCGTCTAATGGCGCTGGAACACCGGCAACAACGACCTTGATGACGCGGGCGATGTGTGCGGGGTCTGTGGGTATCGTCGTACGAGGGTTGTTGCCCGTGATGCACCGTGTAAGATGAGTCTGGGGACGATCGTCCGCTGAGTACGTGCTCGTTTCCTTGCACCGTCAATCATGTCTCACTGTGCTTTTTTCAGTCTGGGGAGAGTGCTGCCACATCTTTCATATGTTGTCTACTCAAGTGGCTCGGCACCGCTGCGTCCAAAGGCCCAAACAGCAATGCCCAATGGACCGTCGGCCATGAGGTACGTATGTCTGTCCCCCCCTCTGATCGTGGGGCTAGTGATCCACGAGACTGATCCTTGCTTCCACAGTCACCGTGGAACGAAAAGTCAATGACGTCAACACCATGCGTATGTAGTTGACGCTCATCGCATCGCTCTCAGACTCATGGCCTGTTCTACGCATGCAAATGCGTTCCTTGTATCGTCACATGAATATACATATTAATGTATCTATCGCTGCTGCAACACTTGTCTTGGTCAGAAGCATCCTCCACTGATGTCGATAGCACTGCAGCTTTTCTCGGATCCAGTAACACGCAGATTGTCAAGTATAGGACCATCTAAACTGTGGTGAATATCTACATGCATAGTAGCGATACATAGAACTTCCCACCATGTAGCTAGCTCAAACCAAGGCTCATATTGCAAGTTTCTAATGTACATTTGCAGCAATGCATCACCAAGTCAACAAGACTGAGTAGTAATTCTCTTGAATTCTTGATAGCGCACTGCAATAAATAATAATCTGGGGGGTGTAGACGTACAAGCACACGTACAAAGAAAAAGTGTCTAGGTTGACCTACATAGGTGTAAAAACAAAGAGATGCGCACGCAGCAGCAGAGTGAAAAGATGAATACATATCTACTGTATATTGGAAACGCGATCGAGATGGGGGGAAAGGGCACAAAGGGCAGAAAACCAAACTTGTCGTGTCATATTCGTCGCAAATATCAGTTGTTATTTTTTGGGGGGGAAGCCTTCCATCATAAACGTGTGGGCTTTATTACTGTTCATAACCACCGGGACCCTGGAGAGGCCATCCAAATGCGCGTCTTGTATAATCTACGCGAAAGAATGAGATGAGCGTTCGAACAAGCGTGTAAAAGTAACGCACCGGAATAATTCTCGCACGAGCTCTCGGAAGTCGATGCGTTTCTCCGCGACGAAATAAAACGTCAGTTTTCGTCGATCCCTGATGGCGCCCCCACATCGTCAGCCAACCACTACGAAAACGGATATCATATCGTACCATTGATATTCTGCATCTATGACTTCCATTGGTAACTTCTTTTGTCTCACTTTATTCTGACAGAGCTGCAACGCCTTCATCTCATCTTGCAATTTTGTAACCAGTTGTCTGCAAAAGCACCAACTCATGAGCCAACACACATCACCATCCAAGGAGGGGAACCACGCACTGCGTATCATGAGGCTGCGCCTTTCCATATATCATCTTCGGATTAATCTCCTTCAACCCTCCCCCTCCCTGCTGACCACCAGGGCTCAGCGGTCCCCCATCCCCATACGCCACACGCTCCCTCTGCTCCCGCTCAAACGCTTCCACCTCCTTCAGTGTGATCGTGTCGTTCACAACCGTACCCAGATCCTTTCTCCGATCTGCCTCCACAATGACCAAGTCGCCCACCCTGATATCGAGCGTGAGGTCGGTCAGGTAGAACAAATCTGTACGCCCAGCTCTGAACTCGACGATGTAGAGTGGCGAGGGCAACGGGACGCCCTTGCCGAGATCGTTGAGATTGGGCGTGGGTGCGTCAGAGGTACGGCGCTGCATCTGCTGGGGCTGGATAGGCCGACCCGTCGTCGGCGAGAGCGGTGACGACAGTCCAGAGCTCTGGAAAGTCGAACGGGTGTACGTGGGGGAATCATTCCCCTGCAAAGGTATGTACTGGATACCTTTGCCGGGAATAAACCGTGCGGTGAGAGTCGACTGCTGTTGCTGCTGCTGCTGCGAGCCGTGGCCGTTGTTGCCACCGCTGCGGTATTGGGCGTCTATCAGCTGCTGCTCGAGCTGGCTGCGAGGCGGACTGGCACCAGCGGACAGACCGCTATCGCTGGGAGAGCCAAAGCGCTGCCTAGACGTGAAGGATGTGCCGCTGGGGATGTTGAGGTTGATGGGCTGATAGGGGGACACATGATCCGGCCAGAGTGGGCTCCGAGATATGGGTGCGTAAATGGGAAGTGAGGATGGCTGGCTGGGGGGATGAGTGGAAGAGGAAGGACCAGGACTGTCCTTGGAAAGGCTCAGCGCGCCAAAGTCATCCGCAAGATCATCGTCCGACAGGCCGCCGCGACCATACGTGGATGTGTGGAAAACGCTGGGGGTGTGGACTCGTCTCGCACATCGTGCCCTGGGGCGTTAAACCTGACCACAGTGGGTCTGCGTGGCTGGACGACACTGACGCTGTGTCACCTGCTGGTTGCGCCACTGCCGCCGCCGCCATTTTCAGCCTTGGGTGAGTGCATTCCAGCCCAGAGCTCGCGGAGTGTCGAGCCGTCGTTCAAAAGAATCTGGCCGACATCCCTGACAAACGGACTCACATTCGAAGGATCAATAGGCTGCCTGTTGGTGGAATAGGTGTTTCCGTTTCCGCTGGAGGAATCATAGTGATTACTCAGAGGTGATCTGCCTATAGTTCCGAGTGAGCCATACCGGCTGCTGCCAGGGGGTTTGATGTCACCATAACGAGGACCGGGGATATTGAGTGGGTTGGGATGCCATGAGACCGGCGGCCTCTGACGAGAGGTTCTGGTTTTGAAACGGGTTCAAGGGCGAGTGGCTGTCGCGAGCGACTGGGACCTGCTGCGGGTGAGATCGGGGGGAAAGGGACGACGGTCAGCGACGGGGGTGGTGGACAGGATGTCATGGGTGTTGGAAAGAGCCTCTGACTCGTCGTCCTCGAAGGTGGAAGCAAATCGGGAGGAGCAACGAAGAGCCGAAGAGAATGTGTGCTGATTCGAAAAGGAGGAGGATCTGGTGGGTACAGAAGAGGGTAGGCCGCCTGTGGGTATGCAGCTAGTGGTATTGAAGGAATACATTCGAGAGGAAGTAGGGAACCAAGGCGGTGAGCTGTTGGATCCACCTAGGCTGGAAGAAATAGTATGCTGCTGGGATGGGGAGCTCAAGAAGCCCTGAGCTGGCTCGCAGCTCGTTGGATGTGGGTGCGAGTGGGTTGGTCCGGTCCAAGGAATCGATTCCTGCGATCAGACTCGTCAGGGTAGTGTTGCTGAGCACTATTTCAGTACTGTATCGTGTGTGCCAGACCAACAACTCTACACTCGATTGTTCAGTAACTTTGCGGTCAGAATGCTCACACGTCGTGTGGGCCAGAATTGAGCCCGTACCAGGGAGTTTGGAGCGGTGCGAGAGATGGAACAATAGTATTGAACGGTCGAATCAAGACAAGCAACGTTGCGGGCGATTCCTGCCACTTCCGAGCGCTGGTCGACGGTCAAAGTCGGGATATCTGGTGGACTCGAGAAATCGCTGGTGTCTCTGAGTGGGGAGAGGGAGTCGACGATGATGCCACCGCGGTCAAGCAGACCATTGCCTTGAATGCCGTGTTACCAGGCCAGACACGTCGCACTCTACCGTCTCCACTTACCTCCCGCCACCCCTCCTCTTGCTATGCCCACCCTCGTTCCTGCCCATCCTCGTCGCCATCACGGTATCTACGCTCCATAGCGTCCACGGTGACGACTGGGTCGTCGTATCTTCCGGTTCTCCGAGATCGGCGCAATCGTCGGTGACATGCCCTGTACTTCGGAATCCCACCAGGCAGCAATTTGAAATTCACTCAAGACGCGTACACGTGGCCAAACAACGCATGTCATTTCTTTTTGTATCCTAGACTGCACGAGGCACTGGCAGGGCAGCGATTCAAAGAAGACATGCACATCAAACAACGTTCCCCCGACGCAGTTGATCGCAGTCCACATCAAGCACTTGAGTGCAGTCGCCCAATGGCGCTGGAACACCGGCGACAACGATGATAAGGGCGATGTGTGCGGGATCTGCTACCGTACGAGGTGTAAGATGCCTGGGGACGATTGTCTGCTGAGTACGTGCCTGTTTTTTTTTTTTTGCACCGTCAACGATGTATCACTGTGCTTTTACAGTCTGGTAGTCGGCCGCAAGATATGCATCGTGTGCTCTATTCTGGTCGCCATTCTGATACCCTCTATCTCTGCGCTGCGACTGCGTCCGCCGCGATCACATTTATGTGTGATCAATCATGTCTGCTGCCCAATCCAAGCCAAGGTACACGAAGATCGGGAATTACTATGTAAGTGGCGACATTCACTGACCGGCTTGAGGGAAACCCGTTCTCAACTTTCATTGCTCAATCAACGTTGTCTGTACTTGAATATTTGAGATGGAAACCCGTTGCTCTCTCGAGTGCGTCTGTGTTTTGTATCTTCTAGCTATGCTGACTGAGATATATCAAACGCTCCGTCACCGTGTCGCAGAGGTTTTGAAGCACTATATGAAGGCACTTGTGTCATTGAGGATCTTTGGTTGGCCTCCTCTTCCATCACACCGAGAAGGATACCAAATGCCATCGTCAAGGGTGATTGCACAGACAGCAGACCCAGAAATATTCCCAGATCCCGACAGCTTTCGACCCTCGGCGATGAATTGATGCAAGCGGAAGACCTCGAGCTCTCCTCGTTTGAATTCTGGCGCAGGTGGGTGGCATTTAAGGTGTGTCTAGACATCCGACTTACCATGTAAGCATTTGTCGGGTATGTTTCTGTACGCCCATAGCCAGCTGCTCGACATCCATCCACTTTGCATATATGCCCGAGCTTCCGTGTCTCAGAAAATCCGACCTTTCCAATTGATAGCCTTGCGTTTCTGGACTATAGTCGCTCATTTGGACCCATTCAAGGCAATAATTGAATCACGGGCAAGTGAAGACGTGTTGAAGCAGCTGTGTTCGGCGGATCACCACCTATCGGAATGCCTACAGCACATTACCGCTCAGCGGATTCCTCGGTACCGTCAAGGATACACTTCAGTATGTAAGCTTTTACGACGCTCAGGCTCCCGTCTTTCTTGTCTTCATGTTAGCTGCACTATTGTACTCAAAACCAAATCAAGGCTGATATTTTGAATCGAAGTCCTCGGGACGGTATTATGCAAAGACATCGTGGCATTGGCTACACTAATCCCAGTCTATTTCTGCAGTCTTGTGCCGCTACATCCCCAACATCCGCACAGTTCCCTGAGTGGGGTCTGATCCGTAGCCCTCCAAACAAATACATATCTGGTAGTTCCATTCCTGGTTCTGGGCGCAGCCAATTGTTTTCAAGCCATACTGTGCATTCTCAGCACCTTGGGTATCTAATTACATGTCGACACCGAGGAATCAGGTATGGGTCACTGTATGCATACCACTGAGATATGGCGCAATGGAGAGCATCAGTGGTTCTTGCATCAATTGGTCAGATCACGATCGGGGTTTTGTACTTCGAACCTACCAAATAGACCCGAGGCTCACGAACTATGTATAGCTGACTTGCAACGACCCTCTGTGCTATTGAAGTATACGTACGTCAGAGGTATGGTGCCCTCGTAATCTGCAATCGCTCGCGATGGAATACTCTTGTCTCCGGAATCAAAATCACCAATGAATTGCTGATAGAATGAACGAGATAGTTCGTACATGGAACACATGCTCCACGCCAACTCCATATCGAATTACGTGCGCCATGGATCTATACAATGGTCAGTGTATTAACTTCACCTTTCAACGCACCAGGTGGATCCGTAGGACGGGAAATAATACGAAAAAACGAAGCAACTCTCCGATATCATTCTGGGGTTTCCTTTACATAATAGGAGTACACTGAAGGGTTGTTCCATCCGTGTGAGCGGGTTAAGTAAATTTGAGTGCGATAGGCGAATCGGGACATATGGGACTGCCTTGATATGCTTTCTAGCGTCTGCGACAAGGTGATTTCGATGGGCTCTAGGCCATCGCCTGAATCCGGTGGACATGAACTGCAATACTGGTATCCACTCGACTCAGAGCAATGAACTTACGATGCGTCGACGATACACGGCGGCAGGGATAGCCTGTCATCGACAGATTGAATAGGTGGCATATGAGAGAGCACTCCGTAGATTTTGCTTGCATATTTGAGAAGGAAAAGCTTTTGAATGCGGTCCTTAACATAAATCAGAAGGTCGTAGGAGCATCAGGATGTGCCTCCTGAATGGTCAAAATATTTTCTAGTGTGCGGAACTGACTGATGGTCAATAATATAGTCATGAAGATATGCAGCACAGTCAGCATTCCGGGGTTCGCAGAACTCCCAAGCGAGATACATCCGTCCAAGTCAACTGCCATGCCACGTCTCTGAACCCGCTTTCGAACGAAAAGTAGAAGTTTGTCAATAGACATAACACAATCACGATGTCACAGTGGATGGAGGTCCAATACAACATGAGGGATGGTGATAAGCTCACCCAAATCCGTCGCTGCCTTCAGTTCCTCAAGTCGGAAGCAAAGGTGATTCACCAGCTGGTTGAACAATCTTGGCCAATAGGGCTGTCCCGCCGCACGGAGGATCGATGGAGTGAAATCGCCTTATTGAAATCACCATTCCCACCGAGTTTCAGGAACCTGCGCCTCATGTCATTTACAGAATTATTAAGAGTAAAGGCACGACCAGAGTGCCCGGAGGGCGGAACGCTGACCGAGTGCGATGGCATCCTCCAAGTGTGGAACGGCATACGGCACGGTACCGTCATTTAAGTAAATTGCGAGATCATGAAGTATGACCGATCGGTATGACCCGCCGGGTGACGAAGCTTGTCCAAGGCAGCTCCACCGAGAGTGCCGCCTTCCTGCAAATCCTGCATCGCAGCTTGTTTGTAATACCTCGGCCAAAGAGTA
>JAYMGJ010000497.1:0-49747 GCA_037178675.1 Scleroderma bovista
CCTGGGTATTTGTTGCGGGGATCACGTATTCTTTCCCTACAAACACCAATGGAATTTGACATACTTCCAGAGAGTTTTCAACGACCAGGATGGGTAGTTGAAGAGATGCGTCGTTGCCTTCTTGCAGCATACTCGAAGTGTGAGCGAACACTACCGCCGAAATTCCAAGATCACCTGGACGAAATCGCAACTTTCTTTACCGAGGCAATGCAGACTGCTATTGTCGTATCGAAGAACGTCATACTACACATACCCGGGAAGCGCAAAGAGCCGGACCAGGGTGGTGAGGAGAGTCAACCTACGAAACGTCGCAAGGTCTAAGGTCACTACTCTCCACGGGGCAGACAAAGGGGGAGAACTCTGGCATGTGGGTGTGGCCCGGGCCTCGGAGAACGCCTATATATCACTGGTTAGGGTGTGTGCCCCCCAAAAATCAGCCTTTATGTCTGATCGGATGTGGACGATGTCCGAAAAATCCTGGCACCATTATTAGTCATTAAAATCCATTTACAGGCTTGACTTCCCACGAACCATGCTAATGACAGAAGTTAATTTGCCAATGCCATGCCAATGCTCGCTAAGTGCATTATGATGAGATTATCATTCTGGCCATGTCATTATCAGGCTATGGTGCGGGACACCTAGTCACCGCATGTTTTGTGCAAGGTTCCGAGCCATTGCCATGCTGATCCAAATTATATTTCCTCTGGCAAAAATGCTTCTTTCAACAAGGGGAATCAAATCCCAAGATGGAATTTTATTTAAGTTAAATTTGAGGGAGATATTTTTTCTATATTGGGATGATTTGGCGGTACGTGTAATCTACGGTACAGCGTCATCAAAAACACATGCTACAGCATCAGGGATGCATCAATGGCTCTTATACTTAGTTGAGCTAAATCTTCTGACCTGTATCTGTGCCCCCTTTGTTGCCAGTCCATCCCTGTATCCCTGTATGTTCTGACCCATTGATGCATGCATTGTTCCCAAAGTTGGATGGTGTGCAGCTTGACAGATGCAAGTGCTTTTGGCAAGTTCAATGTTTTCAGTGTTTCGAAAGTCCCATCAGCCTCATCTCGAAGAATCTTCTTCACACTTCCCCAAAAATATTCAATGAACTTACCCTCATCATACTCGTTATCTGAATCCTCACTCAGGTCCACATCCACACCACCAGTATATCCACATTCCGAGCTGGAATCAACATCCACCACAATTGGAGCATCCACATGCATGGAACCATCCACTAGGTCATCCCAACTGCATGGGGCCAGCCATTGGGCTTGCCTTGCGTGCACTGCTGCTGCATTCTGACATCTTGCCCATGATTCAAACAAGCCACTAAGCTACTCTGTAGATCATTCACACTGCCATTTCAGTTCATTCTGACTCATCGATCTTGTTCACAGGGTTAGGGTTATATGATTTTTTTTCTCAGACCCAAATTGGCGGTTGCACAAAACATGCGGTGACTAGGTGTCCCGCACCATAGATAATAAATACTTTGATAAGATAATCCCCATGCCTTATCTTGAATTAAAATAGCATTTTAATTGTACAAAAATCATTCCAATGCTTTGCAAGAATTTGCACAATTATATTTCTTTTAGAACGATTAATTTCCCGCCAATGCACACTAGTCCATTCCAATTGTACTGCAAGCAATTTTATTGAATTCAACTACCATTCAAATACCGGTGAATTCCATAATAATCTAGGCTGATTCTACGTCGTCCCTGCCAATAGAGAATTCAAGCGTACCAGACCGTGCACGTCCACACCGACTCCCACGGGGGTCCGATACTCCAATCTAGTGCATGAAGTGTCCGTGTCAATGCCTCGGAACGTCGTGTTGAGACTGTGGGGTAAGACCCAGCACTAGTAATGAGCAAGAGGGGTCCATATAATACAGGTAAGGGAACTCACGGGAGTGGAATGGAAATGACCACAATATCATCAGTGTCATTTCTTCATTCTCAAGTTCATATTTGATATTCACATCACATGTCCCCTCGTCAGAAAGCGATGGCCAAAAGTTGACTGTCAAACAATGTTCATCAGTAATAATAGACAAATGCAATTAAACCCAATGTTGCGTACCCGATATGCGGCAAGGGCCTGACAGACAGGGAGTGCTCAGGCGGAGTCCTTGAGCGCAATAATCTTCGGCTGCACCAGGTGCAAACTTGGCGACATTGAGGTATCTCCTAGATGTAAACATGCACGCTATATTCAAAATGATCAGGAAACAAGTTGCAATTTTTTTAGATGCTACTCACCTCTCTAAAGTAACCAGGACCGTGGACAGGTTGCTTCATCGGGCCTCGGTTGTCGTAGGAGCTGCATGTTCATTCATCACTAGAGTGGAAGGCATTGACATCTCTTCCAAAGATCAGATGGCCTCCTCACCAAATGCATCGAGCAGCTCTGCTTGCTGTGCCTTTTACTTCCAAGTTTCATGCTACCACTCTTGAATGCCAGAGGTCATGAAGCGGTAAGGGCAGATGATGCAGTGTGCACAGGTTCTGCGGTGTCAAAGGCAATAATTCAGAAGTCTGAAACGATGGGGTTATTAATTTAAGTTCTTACCGACAATTGTGGCTTGGACATTGTCGAAGAAAGCATTCAAATAAAGAAGGGGTGAGATGTAATAGTTTATTACAGGAGACGTTGAGCGAACAGAATGTTGGCAATTATGGGAACATGGGGGAAGATTGAAAGGTGCGATAGCCGAAGGTCAAACCATTAAAAAGAAACACCAAAAATGGAAATTGATTGTCATTGTTTGGACAAAAATGAGACCATGACAATGACACGAAGTACTAGTACAAAGCTGCAGAAAGAATTCATAGCTATCAATAGTAGGGTTGAAGGGATGTGCATTACTAATGAAACTATGCCTTGTCTAATGCCCTTCTGGAACATGTGGGGCGAGTGACACGTTTGGGTGCAGAATCTGGATGCAAAGCTGGATTTTCTGAGATGACTGTAGGTTGGGCAGCTACAATGGGTTGGCAGCGCGCTGATGATGGCTTGCGTACACCTGTCGATACATTGGAGCTCCTACTCACAGAAGTCCCAGAGCAGGCAGGATCATTCAAGGAAAGCCGGTCAACTTCGACTTGTAGCTGCACAGTAGTGGAGATACTCGGATCTGTTAATGCAGATAGATTCGGGTCATCCGATGCCAAACCTACATGGAAGTTGGAGAGTGATGGCAGTACAGGTGTATTGGTGGCATTGGATGGGGCAGTGGGTGACAGATGATCCTCAGTGGTGATAGAATGACGTCGAGGGGAAAGTGGTACAGGAGGACCAGAGGACGCAGTATCTTCATCAAAAGATCCAGCAGTTGTCAGCCTCTCGGAATCCAGTTCGTCCAGAAAATCATCTTCCCATGTGCGTGATGGCATCGACACAGCAGAAGGGTTGGGAGAGGACAGAGTCTGATTGATGTTGAATACCTCCCGATTGAAATAGTCGATGACTCTGAGTGCCCATGGACTGCGTTTGAATAGACGCTCTAAGTAGTAATTGAAGTCACTGCAATAGTTAACACTTGTACTTGCTCTGATCCCCGCTGCAGTGAGTTCCTTGTCAGGGGATAATACAAAGCGTGCCTAAGCAGATGTGAGGACACATTGAATATTTGATTTAATAGGTACGCACCAGAATGGCCGCCGATGCAATCAAGCCCTCTGTAATGGACTGTGCCCCCGCCTTCTGACCTCTACCCTTAGGACCACCCTTCTTTTTCTCGCCCCGAACAATGGATGTTGGCCCATAGATGATGACGCGACAGATCTATGCATCGTGAAATAGATGGAAATAGGTGGTCAGTACGTGACTCGGGGAATATTAAAACACAATTAGTATAATACCTTGACGAGGGCAGGCGACTTCAAGAAGTCTGAAGCCCTTTTGGAGGTAGGATCGGCGAACAAGATGGGAGCGATTCGGTGGTAAGCTCCATTATGTTGGAGGAGGGGAAGGAGGGACTCGTTTCCAGCCCTCTTCTCGGGCTCGGAAAATATGCTTCCGTCAAACTTGAAGTCGGTGAAGATGACCAGCGCGCAGTTTTTGATGACCTTCACAATGTTCGACCGCTCTTGACTCGCGATGCCAGTAAACTAAGTACAAAGTATGTTATTCCATTCCCGAAAATCAATGGATGAGAAGAACATACCACACGACCAAACAATGCATACATGTGCAGTAGTTTCTTGTCGTCCTCGTCATCATTGACAATAGTGAAGAGCTCTGCCCTCGCACATGCCACGATTGACTCTGACAAAGAAAACTGCGTGAGTGACCGTGGATCAATGTCAGGCTTTTGGCTGACAGGAAACATGTTATCTGGAATCCAGAAGTGATAAAAAATTACATATTTCCTTGCAATCACACCGATCCTGCTATGCGCTGAGATCATTTTCGCATCAGCCCCTTTTGCCGCTTTCGAAAGATGAGACGTCGATGCCAACATGTCATATTGTTTCTCCATGGCATTTAGGCGTGCACGCAAATTGCCATATGCCATCTGTGCTGTGGTGAGAGACTGTGGAAAGGGTTAATCGATGTTCTGAAACTTGGTAGATGAAACTGTATGGACATTACCTTACGAAGATCAGCTATGCTTGCATCAGGTCCTGGCACCTGCATGACCGTTTGCAATTCCATAATGTCGGCATTGTCATCTCCATCATTTTCCCTACTGGGGAACTCTTCATCATCACTGGGCTCATTGCCAATCCCATCAAGTTCCTGTTCAAAATCATTGTCTGACATGTCAACCAAGCAGGTTTGAGATGTCACTGAAAGGGACGTTGTCATGCACCAAATGTGTTTGGTACTGTGGACATGGAGAAAGTTAGCCGATGAAACTAATGTGAAGAACGCACACCCAAGATCTGTTGAAAGATTGTCCCGACTTGAGGGATACAGACAGCCCTCGCTATCCATATCATGCAAAGTCAAGACTATCCTTATGCGAAGAATGAATACAAGCTCATCATAGCCATCTATCGCACAAGAATGACTATCCTGGAGCAAGAGATGAATGCCATCGTCTGGCAGTCATCCCTCGCACAAGAACCGCCAAGAAGCAGAAGAATCCGAGGATTGATGATCATTTCAGTATGAGAGAGGAATGCAACCTACTGCAGTCCAACTCCCATACTAGAACAACCAAAGAAGCAGAAGAAACGATAGAGAAACGAAGGAGAAAAGGAAGAATCATTTTTAGCGCCCAAATGTCAAATTTAGGCGCCCAGTGCCGGCATTCCAATATTTTGAATAGCTCTGCCATTTTTTAAGCTATCAATCATGTGACTATACCATCATGGAGCCTAGACCATGGTCTATCTGCCTGTCAAGTTCCGACGTAAATCCGTTCATTTCCCACGGAGATATTCCACCCGCAATCCAGACACCCACTTCATCACTCACTATGGAGTCCGCATTTTCTCTGGAACGTTTCTCCACTATTGCAGCAGACCTCAACTATGTCCTGCTCCTGGGACAGCCTCTCCCTGAGCTCCTGTGTACTGTCTGGTACATATCTTCCCAGCCTGCTCCCCCAGTACCTCTTGTTCTCGGTCAGCGTGTTCTCCTCGTCAGTCCTGCGTCGTGCACATACTTTGGTCGTCTCTGTGTCTCCTGAGTCCTCTGCATATGGTCCTTTCATCCCAGAGTCCTGTCACATCCATCTCCCTCTATCATTCATCTCGCTTCCCTGGACACGTCGAATCCGCTACTTGCGATTCTCTTCCCTGCTATCCCGCAACAAACACGAATGAAACAATGCTCTAGAACCCTTCTTAGGAGTCCTAATAGAGTACAAAACCTTCCCCTTACTGCTCAAGGGAAGACTGCACTTTGGGAGCACCAAATTTCGCATTTTTGCTCTACAGAAGCTCAATCCAAGGGATTTGTGACACTCTGTGACCAGCTGTGACTCTACTTGTCATTCCAGGCCCCCTGACACTGCTCTTCTGGTCGGATCAATTCTTTTATTATCCCCCAGCCACTCCCATCAGTGGCACTGCTTCAGAAGCTCATCTCCAGATCTAAAGTTCAATAAATCATAGGTTGTGCTTCCCTTCTGTCTGAGTCACACAGAGTCACTCTGGCTCACTCTGGCTCACTCTGCTGCGCATTATTTATCCCCTCTTGGCATTACTAATCCCCATTACTCCCCTTACCAATCACTTACCAATCATCCTTCAAATCATGCTTATCATGCTGCTTATCAATTCATGACTCATGCCCCTATGATTCATATGCATTATGTCATCGCATATGCTCATTTAGCTTCGATCTACTCATCCCATGCTTTCCCCCCCTCTCTTTTGGGCCCCATGCAATGATTTTTCCATATTCTTGGTTGGGTTCGGCCCCTAAAAGGGGGATACTGTTACGACCATGTCCAACTCCAGGCCTTATCTGGTCACTCCAGTTGCATCGCAGCTCTCTAGCCCAACTCCGGTTGCTCGTCACTTACTCCGGTCACAGACACGCAGATAACCTTCCACTAACTACGACCCTTGGTCTAGCCTGCTTACAGTCTTTATCACACTTGCCCGTT
Source organism: Scleroderma bovista (assembly GCA_037178675.1). Lineage (NCBI taxonomy): Eukaryota > Fungi > Basidiomycota > Agaricomycetes > Boletales > Sclerodermataceae > Scleroderma > Scleroderma bovista. The sequence continues at coordinate 6,584 of JAYMGJ010000497.1, forward strand.
TACCCTGCCTTGATGTGAGTTCTCCATGAACTTGTTATATCTCATACCTTGTAGTATTTTCACCGGACCTGGTTTATTTTCATCGGTCCTGACTTTATTTTCATCAGACCTGATCTATCCCTTACTCCGGTCGTCCTGCACCCCTTTTTACCTATGTTTTTGCTCTGCCCCTTGGCTCAGCAGCTTGTTCAGGCTCTCCCCATCGATGACTCAGCATGATTACACTGCTTATCAATCGCTTACCAATTTCTTACCAATCTCTTACCAAGCACTTAGTCATTTGTGCTTACAGGGCCACAGCCCCTCCTGTATATAAACCAGCAGCCAAAGGCTGCAAGGAAGTGTCTGCTTCCCCCTCAATAAAGCAACCACATTCACTCTCCCCCTCTGTCTATAAGCTCCCTCTCTGTCTTTGGACTTGTAGGTCACCCAGTGCTGGCCTAAAGCTCCTATATTGCTGTTTATCAGATATATCTTGTATCTGATCATTTCTCTAGGCTCAAGCGCAGTCTAGCATCTCTGTCCACTCCATCCCATCACTGTCCATCGCATTCTTGAAGCAGGAACTGTCCCCTTGCTTCCCTGTTGCTCCATCACTGCTGTTACACCCCTGTCATCAATCTATCATTGCTCTTCAATCCCAGGACTCTTCCTAACCACTGTGGTAGGCTGAAGAGGAGTCAATACCATCCCCAGTCGCATATCATCCCCATCAGAAGCCCTTCCCTTCCCTCCTGCATCCTGCCTGAAGGTGTGCAGCACATTCCTCTGAGGAGATTAAATACCAGAAACGCAAAGGAAGACCACCACTTGCATTTTGCTGTCATTTGGTGTTGGTTGTTGGTTGTTCTGACCTCTTCCCTCACTTAGGCGCACAACGTGGGTGAGAACTCAATGAGAACTCACAAAGAACTCGACTTCCTTTTAAATTCGGTGCGAGCGGGAATTAATCTCGCCTTTCCAGGGAGAAGATTCATACGCTTATCCTACACGTAACATTGAAGGCAGGCATTTTACATGAAGCGGCCGTAACAACACTGCATTATTAACCTTCAGCATACAATAGGTCAACTAAAAGCATCAGAACTTACAGCATTACAGGGAAGGAATCTCCTTATGCCGCCCTGTAGAGGAATGGCCACCGATCGACACGTCATAAAGGATGCCATGCACCCTGATGCACAATGTTGACACAAGGCCGGTTTCCTCTAGAGGGTTCAGGGATGATCACCAAGCATCATTGATTCACTCGATAGCACCATGTTCGAGATCCAAGTTGTTGATATGCTACTCACCTGTATCCGACCCAATCAGAATATACATAATGGGACATAAAGAGGAGGTTATACTTGACAAATATTCAAAGGCCGTGTCCAGGAGGCCGGCCTGGTGGACAGGTCCTCAAGGTGGGTAGGTGCAGTGGGGTAAGAGCATAATCAACCCTAGCAGAATCAGAAGGACAACAGCCGAATACGTCCGTGACCGATTTCAATGCCTACCAGGTTCCTCACAACGTCCACAAGTTCACTGCTGTAGCCAGCGTCGTGCGAATAGAAGGCCTGTTGGTACTGGGAGTAATATTAGCCAAGCCGACACTGATCAATGGTGCAGGGGACAGAGGCAGAGGGACCACTACCGGGTCAACATCAGGCTAAACAACGCATGTAAGAATTTCCATTGTTAAGCTCCAAAATTGCACTCACCACGTATAGCGTGCCGGTACTTATTGTCATTGACAGCAAAGACGGTTCCATAGAAATGTCAGAGGCTGGTGAAACATCTGGCAAGGAAACAACATCATAGTCTTTGCGGGAACTAAGGCTTGACACAGAAGATACGGTAGAGGGTGTGCGAAACAGTGATGGGGACAGCGAAGAGACAATCATGATTTGTTTTGGAACCGGGGCAGTCGATGGAACACTGATGGGGGCCGGTGTCACGCACCAAACAGGTTTGGTACAGTGAACATGGAAGATAACGCCTATATTGAATGATCCTTATGTGAAGGATAAGCACGACGGACCCTCATCGTAGCCATCCATCACACAAGATGACTATCCTGATGCGAGAGATGAATGCCAATGCAGACAGTCATCTATCGCACGAGAACCGCCAAGAAGCAGAAGAAACTGAAGGAATAACATCAATTGTGGTATGAGAAAGGAATGCACACGTCTGCAGTCCAACTCCCATACCAGAACGATCAAAGAAGCCGAAGAATTGATGGAGAAACGAAGGAGAAAGAGAAGAAATGATTTTTAGCGCCCAAATGTCATTTTAGGCGCCCAGTGCCGGCATTCCGATATTTTGAATAGCTCCATCATTTCTGAAGCTATCAGGCACGTGACTATACTGTCAGAGAGCCTAGAACGTGGTCTATCTGCCTGTCAAGTTCCGACACAAATCCGTTCATTTCCCACGGAGATATTCCCCCCGCAATCCAGACGTTTGCTTCATCGCTCACTATGGAGTCCGTATTTTCTCTGGATCATTTCTCCGCTATTGCTGCAGATCTCCACTATGTCCTGCTCTTAGGACAGCCTCTCCCAGAGTTCCCGTGCACTGCCTGGCACATATCTTCCCAGCCTGCTCCCTCAGTCCCTCTCGTTCTCGGTCAGCGCGTTCTCCTCGTCAGTCCTGCGTCAAGGACGTACTTTGGTCATCTTAGGTCTATTGTCAAGCTTGAGAAGTCTTCTCTGGTCGTCTCTGTGTCCCCTGAGCCCTCAGCCTATGGTCCCTTCCTCCCAGATACTTGCCATGTCCATCTTCCTCTGTCGTTCATCTCGCTTCCCTGGATGCGTCAAATTCAATACTCTATCCGCTTCCCTACTTTCAGACGACGTCCCCCAGCACCATGACAGTTATTCCCCCCACTTTATAGTGCTATTAGGAAGAAGAACCCTCTCTCGTTCTTTCCCAGAAGAGAGCTCGTCAAGGGAGCCCATGGTTGCGCTTCAGTGGCGCTAGAACACATGCACTATACCTTAGTGTATGCTGACCCCCCCAAAAGACCTCTGGACCCCTGGTACCCTTCTTGTGGCTGTTTTGTCTCGGATCAATCCCCCTATTAATCCCAGATCTTCCCCATTGTTGTCCCATCAAATTCCTGATGGTACACAGCCCCCCCATCAAACTTCTTAGGCTGTGCATCAATGACTCCTTCTGCTGTGCAGTGACTCATCCCTTGCTTACTGATGCTCTCTTGTCATCAGTATTACTCTATCCCTTTCGCATTTTTGGTATATTACTCAGCTGATGACTCACTCCCTTACCAATCAATCTTGTCATGCAGCTTACTCATTCCTTTACTCAGCAGCTTATTCATGCTTCCTATGCTTACTCATTCCTGCTTATCCCTTGCTTACTGATCGCTTACAAACCCCTTACAAAGCTCTTACCAATCCCTTACCAATCCTTGACAAATTCTGCTTACTCCCTTCTCTTTTTGTACTTTAATGCTGTGCCCCCCCATGTATTTAAACCCCTGGGCTCAGCCCAGTGATAGAGGACCCAATTGCACGAAATTATCCCTCTCTCAGACTCTCTCAGTCAGTATCCCCTCAGCTCTTTGAGTCTTGTAGGCTTCAGTGAAGGTCTAAAGACTCTGATATTCAAGTTTTATTCAATCTATTCAAGTCCAAGTATTTCTCTAGGCTCAAGCGGAGTCTAGCCAGTCAATCCTTCATCTCTCATTGCTTCTGGACATCAGGAGCCCCCTTGCCCCTTTGCTGCACCAACCTCTAGGTGTAGTATCACTGTTTCAGTCCCAGTCAACCCAATCCCTGCTTTGACACTTCCTAGGCTTTAGGAAGAGTCCAGACCCCTATCCCCTTCGTCTTCTATTACTCCTGTACCCCAGGAGTATCCTGCATCATCATCTGCATCACCCTGTTGGTGTAGATCCCCTTCCCCCCCTCCTCAGCACATCCTCTCTGGACACTGCGGAGGTAAACCACCACTCGCACTTTTTCGTAGTCCTTTGTTGGTGTTGTGTTTGGGTTATTACTCCGACCCAAATCCACACTTTGACTCACACCGGGTAGGTGCAAGAACTGGGGGCAGCGGAAGCGGCAATCTGGAGGTGGTAACGAAGGCGTGGACATAGAGATGGTCTCTGAGATCAGTGTAAGATCCCCAGGGCTGGTCAGCGGAGAAGGGCTGGGACACATCACGGACGTCTCGTATGATTCATCATGATCCTTGTGCAGAGAAATGGATTGAGAAAATGACGTGGGTTGGAGATGGGTTGAATCATAAGACATATCTGTCTCCAGCGCCCATTGGGAAGGGTGAATAGAGGGTGTGCGTTCCGACTCTGGTTCTGGTTCTGGTTCAAGAGTTTCATCAGATCCGCTTGATGACAGATCGCTGAAGACTGGCTCAGACTCGGTAGCAGGGAGTAATTCCCTGACCACTAACACTGTCAAGCTGATTGTCCCTGTCCTAAGCGATTCTCCGGGAGATGTTGGTGAAAGAGTAGACAGAAGCGTGATGGACAAATCATCAGTGTAGACAATTTCAGTATGCGTCACTTCAGTCATGGCAGGAGGCTCTGGTTCGACTTCACGACTGCCACTAGAGAGCGTTGGGCTAAATTCAGACGGAGGCAAAGGAACTGCCGCAGGAGATACCGGTGGCTTGATGTCAGATTCTGAAACAATGGATGGGACAACCAAGGGAGTTTTAATGGGGGGTGTGGGTGCTCTTTCGGAGGGAAGATCAACGGCCAACGACTGTGGCATACTTGCTTTGGATGGAATGGTTTTGCATACCGACGCGGTCTCGAATTGCGTTGAGCACTTGCTCTCGCAAATGTCTGCCGTCACGAATTCCGTTTCTGTCTCTGCCTTGCACTTCTCTGCCATGACAAACCCAGTTGAGACTTCAGATTGACGGATTTCCGCAGGGTAGAATTCAGTAGACGCCTCCGTCTTGCATACCGACGCAGTGTGGTAGTCAGTCTCGGACGGGATGGTAAGAAGTGGCTTGAATGAAGCTGTCAATGGGGAGCTCACAGTCTCGTATCCCTCGCTTCCAGAGCTGTCACGAAGATCGAGGACCGACAATGCAGCAGTCGATGGAATAGGCGTTGGCATCGCAGTACAGCTCCTCGCCCATGTACTCATCGTGGATCAACTTGCCGAAGGCGTGTACCCAGACGCCGTATTTTCCTTGTCTGATGCATCCTCTGAGCACGTCAAACACCTAGTGTAACACCTTCTGTGAATTTCAGCACTCCTGGACAATGAGGACCGCAATGGAGACATAGGTGTACATGTACTGCATGCGAAAGAGCCATCATGGGAGTCGCCAAGGTAGGAGTTTGATTCAGTGTGCCTGTATGATAGTGTAGATGGGACGATCTCAGTATTTGAGCCACCGGAGGTGAACTCCAACACGGTCTCATCAGTGATAATGCCGGATGTCATTGGGTCCCAATCAGATATTGACACTGTCGATGTCAGCGAGTAAAACGAAGAACATGTGTCGCTTGATGTCTTCAAAGCTGCCGAGAAGAAAGCATCATTGGAGAGATCGGGGGCGGATGAGGCAAGGTAGGAGGTGTCTCGCCTGGAGGCGCAGGTATGGGAATGGGTCGAACAGGTGGGTGTTGATGGAATGATTCTTGAGTATCAGGAGTGCCTGAACTGAGGGGATGGGAAGACTGGTGCAACCGATGACGGACTCAGAACAACGGGGACATGAAGAACAGGACCGGGGACAACAGGGGGCACGACCCCAGGATAGTTTACCGTTACAAATGGAGGTTGAGGAGAAGGTCCAGCTACAGGCTGAGGATGAACTGGCGGAATGACGAAAGCACCCTCTTGAGGCTGTGGAGGAACCTGCGGTTGGGGCATAGTTGGCGAAGGGTCAGTGTGGAATGATTCATGGTAGCTGAAGAATCTTACCGGGAATGACTGCTACCATGTCAAGCCAAGTGGGTTGAACATGGGGAACACGCACCACTGGCAACAAAGCTTAGTGGCTCCGGGTCTAAATTGGAATCACTAGGATGTCCAGCACAATACGTGGTGTCGGTCGACCATTGCCCGATCCGATAACATTCCCATCGCACACGATCAGAACGAGCTTCTGTTATCGTACTTGAGCACAGTCAGTGAGTCAATCGTGCGCCGCAGAGATACCTTGCCTTCAATATAACATGTGATGGCATATGACAAACTTGACATGGTCTTCAGGAGTATGTGATAAAGCACTGAAATCGATCGATGCTATGTTGAATGCGATAATAAGAATGGAGAGGACGAGTGAGATATACTGCGAGAACAGACACTGCCGCACAAGTGTTGGTTGTCAACTGCGCCAATCAAAAAGAGGCTGCGTACATACGTCTTTTGGCCCTGGTGTGTATCTGATTCAGGACCGCGGCCATCATTGATCTTCTTTGTGAGGTCCTGGCTGGAATCGTAAGTAAATATGGCTCAGCAATTACTAAACAATAGTATTAGCATCGACAGTAAACAGATGCTCACAAAATGTCCGAGTCGAGCCCACTCTCATTACTACGATGAAGCAGAGGAATCATCTCTGGCGTAGTGAGATGATGGATGTCCTGTAGATTGGCGTCGTGTCCGTATTAATATCCTAGCGCTGCTGACTCAGCATCACCTGACCTCTGATTCCTCCGAGCCTGTATGTCCCCTAATACTACTACAGTGTCCTTGAGGGGGGGAAGGTGGGTTCAAGAAGTAATTGGGGTGAAAACCCACTAAGAAGTATGTAGGAGATCATTGAGGACACCATAGTATAATAATTGATGGCGGATTATTAATAATATCAGTTTACATGATTGTCAATGCATCCTCACTACTAGTAATACTAGGATAAAGGCAATTAAATGGCTCGAAATGCTGCCCACATGGACAGAACCATTGCTTGGCTCTTCAGCCCTCACTAGAATAAAGGCAATTAAATGATTAGTAGAGCACCACAATAGCTGTAGAGAATATTATTACCTGACTCCTATTCCTACTATTCCACCCTATCATTCGAAGGAACATGTCACCATCAAGATGTCTGACAACAAAGAACTCATCCCGATTTGCAGGATCAGGATACAGCACAGCACCCCGGAGAATGGATATGACAGGGATAAATATTGGACTTGAATGGGCAGTTGCCTTGACACGAATCAACTTCAAGTCTTCATCAATGCGACGTCTAGCACCAAGTCCTGCTGTGTATGGCTGTACCAGGGCAAATTGAAAGGTCTGATCATCACCATCCAACTTTATCTTGCAGGAAAAAATGTAGATCAACCGCACAAAAGCAGTTTCTGATTCTGTGAGGTGAATCAATGCACAATCATATCGGGGTTTTCCATGGAATGCTGGGTTGCAGCAAAGATGGTCAACCTTCTCATTCCAGTCCACTGCAGATTCATATCACACTCTAAGGTAGCGATACTCTTGTATCTAGTAGTAGTGGGGGAGAAAATAAATCATAAGCCCCCAAGATAAATGCAAGGAAGAGACATTACCAAGAAGTTGGAAGGGATGTTCATCCAATTGGTTAAATTGTAGCCATAGGAAGGGAGATTTGTATTGATGAAGTCAGTAAACTTCTGTCGAAACCCTCGAAATGCAGAATCCTTTGGGGAGCATTCCTTTTCAAGGTCTCCAATTTCTTGATGCTGACATGCAGACCCAAGCTTGACATTTCCACAAGATGTAGCTGGTAGATCATTTGGGTGATCATCAAGACCTGTATTTACAGTCCTCAGGCACTTTAATCCAATTCAAAAAAAAAAAAGACCTGTATCTGCCAGCTGTTCATCAACAACATCTATGCGAGCATGAAGGAACTTCAAAGCCAGTTTGTAATGATCAACTCGGAGAAGCTGCAAAAGTTTAAAACACTAATACCAGATAACGATCACAGCATTTCAACTCACCTGATTTGCAATATCCTTATTATTTGTGTGATCACAGTAAGCATCCTTTAATGGCTTGTGCATTCCTTCATTTGGACGTGTGCTGTAATTCTGGGATACACCTTTTCTTTGGATATCATGAACAACATGTTTCCAGAGATGTGCCTTGGGAAAATCCCAATTTTCTTTAAGATCTTCAATTGCAGACTCCTTCACACATGTAATATATGCCTTGTGTTCAGGGTAAGATGACCTCCAGTTTGCAACTTCTGGTTACTCACCTCAAATTTGGCACTCCAAATCACTAGTTCTTGGCTAAACATATCAAGTGTGGTCTCTGTATGAAGGTCCAAGTCAAGAAGACTCTCCAAATCTAAATAGCTCCTGATCATATGAAGCAGCCGATGTGAGTCAAAGTGTGGATTTGGGTTGGAGTAATAACCCAAACACAACACCAACAAAGGACTACGAAAAAGTGCGAGTGGTGGTTTACCTCCACAGTGTCCAGAGAGGATATGCTGAGGAGGGGGAAAGGGGATCTACACCAACAGGGTGATGCAGACAGTGATGCAGGATACTCCTGGGGTACAGGAGTATTAGAAGACGAAGGGGATAGGGGTCTGGACTCTTCCTAAAGCCTAGGAAGTGTCAAAGCGGGGATTGGGTTGACTGGGACTGAAACAGTGATACTACACCTAGAGGTTGGTGCAGCAAAGGGGCAGGGATGCCTCTGATGTCCAGAGGCGAGGAAGATTGACTGGTATGAAGCCTTGAGCCTAGTATAAAGAATAGATCTTGAATAACTTGGATAAACTTGACAATATTGAGCCTTTAGACCTTCACTGAAGCCTACAAGGACTCAAAGACTGAAGGGATACTGATTGAGAGAGTCTGAGAGAGGGATAATTTCTTGCAATTGGGTGTTTTCACTGGGCTGAGCCCAGGGGTTTAAATACATGGGGGGGCACAGCATTAAAGTACAAAAAGAGAAGGGAGTAAGCAGAATTTGTCAAGGATTGGTAAGGGATTGGTAAGAGCTTTGTAAGGGGTTTGTAAGCGATCAGTAAGCAAGGGATAAGCAGGAATGAGTAAGCATAGGGAGCATGAATAAGCTGCTGAGTAAAGGAATGAGTAAGCTGCATGACAAGATTGATTGGTAAGGGAGTGAGTCATCAGCTGAGTAATATACCAAAAATGCGAAAGGGATAGAGTAATACTGATGACAAGAGAGCATCAGTAAGCAAGGGATGAGTCACTGCACAGCAGAAGGAGTCATTGATGCACAGCCTAAGAAGTTTGATGGGGGGCTGTGTACCATCAGGAATTTGATGGGACAACAATGGGGAAGATCTGAGATTAATAGGGGGATTGATCCGAGACAAAACAGCCACAAGAAGGGTACCAGGGGTCCAGAGGTCTTTTGGGGGGGTCAGCATACACTAAGGTATAGTGCATGTGTTCTAGCACCGCTGAAGTGCAACCATGGGCTCCCTTGACGAACTCTTTTCTGGGAAAGAACGAGAGAGGGTTCTTCTTCCTAATAGCACTATGAAGTGGGGGCATAACTGTCATGGTGCTGGGGGACGTCGTCTGAAAGTAGGGAAGCGGATAGAGTATTGAATTTGACGCATCCAGGGAAGTGAGACGAATGACAGAGGAAGATGGACATGGCAAGTATCTGGGAGGAAGGGACCATAGGCTGAGGGCTCAGGGGACACAGAGACGACCAGAGAAGACTTCTCAAGCTTGACAATAGACCTAAGATGACCAAAGTACGTCCTTGACGCAGGGCTGACGAGGAGAACGCGCTGACCGAGAACGAGAGGGACTGAGGGAGCAGGCTGGGAAGATATGTGCCAGGCAGTGCACGGGAACTCTGGGAGAGGCTGTCCTAAGAGCAGGACATAGTGGAGATCTGCAGCAATAGCGGAGAAATGATCCAGAGAAAATATGGACTCCATAGTGAGCGATGAAGCGAACATCTGGATTGCGGGGGGAATATCTCCGTGGGAAATGAACGGATTTGCGTCGGAACTTGACAGGCAGATAGACCACGTTTCAGGCTCTCTGACAGTATAGTCACGTGCCTGATAGCTTCAGAAATGATGGAGCTATTCAAAATATCGGAATGCCAGCACTGGGCGCCTAAAATGACATTTGGGCGCTAAAAATCATTTCTTCTCTTTCTCCTTCATTTCTCCATCAATTCTTCGGCTTCTTTGATCGTTCTGGTATGGGAGTTGGACTGCAGATGTGTGCATTCCTTTCTCATACCACAATTGACGTTATTCCTTCAGTTTCTTCTGCTTCTTGGTGGTTCTCGTGCGATAGATGACTGTCTGCATTGGCATTCATCTCTCGCATCAGGATAGTCTTCTTGTGCGATAGATGGCTACGATGAGGGTCCGTCATGCTTATCCTTCGCATAAGGATCATTCAATATAGGTGTTATCTTCCATGTTCACTGTACCAAACCTGTTTGGTGCGTGACACCGATAACCTTCCTGAGTTTTTGTGTGGGTCATCACATTCAGGCAGGCATAAAATACCTCCTGAGATGAATAGATTAGAATGAAGTTGAGGACAATAGATACTAATGATGCAACCAACCCTTGCCAAATCACGCATCTTGTTTCCATCAGTAAATGTGATGTGAATGAAGGTATCAAAATGATGAAGACTCTGCCATCAAGGAAAAAGTGAAACACTGATAATAATGTCAAACAAACACATTAGCAAAGGAAGAATATTAGATTTGAAAATGAGACAGCCATACTTCTCTTCTACACATGTCTGAATCCCACGACCAAGTGCCTTGAGAATAGTCTTCAGATCTCGGAGCATATGTTTGCCAAAAAGGCCATGGTCACCCAAGTGCAATTTATCAACACTTAGTGCATCATGAGGATCTGAGTTTTCAACCCTCCAGAAGACATTCTAGCATTGAAACCAGAGGGTTATACTATTGTTAATTTGACAAGTAGCAATGTGTAACTCACCTGTACAGGACGTAAACCCAATGCTTTTAACCTTTCCTCACCCACTGACTTCTTAGCTTCCCAGGCCTCCAGAGCCAACCTCCCCTGCTCCACTGTCCTCAAAGGATGATTTTTTGTAAGGTCATGAAGTTCTTCAAGAGGTACAAGACAGATAGGGCAGGGACGCTTTGAATTAACACCACGTAAAAGTGCCATCACACACCTGCATAATTATTTAAATGAATAAGATTTAGTAAATGCACAGTACACAGGAAGTTACAACTCACTGCTCTTCATAATCAGCAGACAATATAAGAATGAGAGGGAAAAGCCAGCGTAGAATAGCATCATAGCATTCATGAGCATAACCTGTCTTTGACAACTCTATCACCATCTCAAGAAATTTGAGAAATGCTTCATGCCAGACAACATGTTTAAAGTTAGCATATGATATTTTGCCTTCATCAGATGCAGCCTCTGGAACCTAGAAAGTGATATCATTCAGTATTACAATCAATACCCTCAATAGAATGTAAATGTACAATTGGTAACCAGCCAACAACACAACCCCCTCCTATCCAATCACTGTTTCGTATATGAACAGGTAAGTTTGCACAACGGGCAATGACAGGATAGCCCTTGACTGTGCCATGTGAGGACAACTTTGTCTTATCAGCATATAGAATAAATGCAAATGGGACAGCATTTGGGACATTTGGTAGATGTGACTGAGATGTGACAATAATTAGCATAGAGTAATGGACAGATTTAGAATACCATGACTAGTACCTGAATATCCCACCATCTGTCTCCAGTCCATGGTTCACTGTAGAAGCGCTCATACTTGATGCCATTATGATGATAAACCTGTTGTGCATCCCACACAAAGTGTGGTGCAAGAAGAGGGTTATGCAAAAGGTCAAGAGCCCAGTCCCATAATGGGCAAACATAGACATCAAATGTTTGAACTTCCTTTTGATATGGGGCATTGATCTCACACCGTGAGAACTATCAAACAATAGTAATTATTGAGTAAAACACAAAAGATTACTAGTATGGACACACTGGTGTTAATCGCTGAGCTGCAGTATCCCAAGCTTGATGGAGGTCAGACTGACTCTTCATTGTAACCTGAGTTGAGCCATCAGATACACTTGAAAATAGCTTCAGAAGGGCATTTATATGATGCTCATTGAGGCCAGCCTCTAGTGCAATCTCAGCAAACTCAAAGTCTCCATGTGATTTAAAGGGTCTCCAAGGTTGATCATCAGACAATGGTACAGGCTCACCACCATTGATGCCAAACTCATCATACACATAATGCACCTGCATTGTCCCATACAACACGGACAGACGAAGCTGACAATCGGCCGTGCTACATGGCCAGCTGAGATAGGGCCCAGCCATGGTGCATCCCCATGTCATACGAGTGGGCTAATGGTAAGGTGTTTCACCGTGCCATATTGGTGGCTCATGGAGAGGTTGTCACCAAGTAATATTGGTGGGATGACACACTAGTACACTAGATCAGGATATGGCCTGTGGCAATAGGACCTAATGCGGCAAGGGAGCTGCGGCATGTGGCCAGAGGACTATATGCCGCAGGGTAGCCGCTACATTCAGGCCGAGGATTGCAGGGGGGCTGCCGCAGCATTTCGGCAAAAGGATGGTAGTAAGTGCCACAATGCGGCTAACCTGCGGACAGGAGTCAATAGAAAGGCCTCTGTACCAGTGTCCCATGCTTTGAATTTGGCTGTGGTATTGGTGTCCTGTTTCTGTCAGTGGGCCAGAGGGATAGTGTGTCCTGTGCTTTGCATTGGGCTGTACCTTTGGTGTCCCTTTCTTGTTGCAGGTCCAGCCATAGAAACAGCATCCCGTGCTTTTCAATGGGCTGCATGCATGGTGTACCTTTAAGAATACCTAGCCATGGGATTGGTGTCCCATGACTATGAGTAGGCCCTGGAGCCAGTTTCATCTATATAGTCAGGGCACACGGCAACAATAGGTACAATGTCCCATAGCATTAGGTGGGCCCTCAGAAAGGTGTTATCTACCTATATGGGAGGGCCTTGCAGTACACTTCAAAGTGACAGGCTATGAATGCGGTGTCCCAGAGCATTAAGCAAGCCCTCCGTGTGGGGACACCTAGCTAGATGGGAAGGCCAGCTGATATGCTTCCCCTTCAGTATGATCGGCCATAATGTTTGGCCTCCCAATATACACAGCAGGCCCTTGGAACTATATCCCTTGTATAAATGTAGGGCCGGGCATCTGGTCTTCTCTAAAGTAGCGGTAAGCCGGGGTGTGGCACAACACAATCGGCACTACATGGCATTGGCAGAACACATTGGCGGCAGAACACACCGGCAGCAGAACACAACTGTCGGCAGAACACAACTTTTGGCAGAACATGGCTGTCGGCAGAACATGGCTGTTGGCAGAACACAATTGTCGGCAGAACATCTGTCGGCAGAACACAATTGTTGGCAGAACATGGCTGTTGGCACAACACCACTGTTGGCAGAACACACTGTTGGCAGAACACACTGTTGGCAGAACACACTGCCGGCAGGACACAACAGTGGCAACATGTCATCGGCAATCTACCATCGGCATAATAGAATTGTGGCATTACAAGAACGGCACAACATAAATACTGGTAATGGCTTTGCACCGATCACCGGATGCCGCAATACCTTGCCGAGAATCACAAATGTGCTGCAGTAATAGCCGTGTGGCCATCATGCTTGCTTGTGCGGCAATGTGGGAATGACCATGCCGTGTGGTAGTGTCAGCACAGTATTGTGGAAACTGGCATTTCCCACTGACATACTGGCCTGTGGCAGCCAAGCTGTGGTGGCTGTGCGCATAAGTGCTGCAATGATAGCATTACTATCACTTACACCGTTGTCGGCACCCCCACCCATTCGGCAGTCACAGAATGTCACCATATGTCACCAGTGTCACACGGATTCCGTGATGAGAGGTGTGACTCCACTTCAGCACTTGTGACAACTTGGGTGACAAATGAGCGTGACTGCCGTTCAACCCAGCATTTTTTGTGGTCTCAACAACTACTGCACATATATTGATCCTTCAAGCTATCAGAGTATCCGAGTGGTATAAAACAAATTTTGTACTAGTCAATTTTGTGTGTAGTTGAGCGGTGGGTGGTAAAAAACCAAAGTGCCGAATGGGTGGGGGTGCCGACAACGGTGTAAGTGATAGTAAATTAATGATGGCCATACCACAATGACCAAGATGCAGCCTTGATGCCTTTCTCAAGCTGCAGCTGTGTTAATACATGCCGCATTGATTGTTCCCCGAGAGATGGCAGTGCTAGATGAGCCGGCGCTGGCAGGCTGCTCACTTTGAAATCACTTTCTATAACTGAGGCTCCTTGTTAAACACAAGCATGTCAGATCACATGCCACGGGATAGACAAACTCCAAAATAAGGCGACTGCAAAGCCCAATCATAATGCCAATCCGAGATCCCTTGTTATTGTGATGGGACAATGCACTGTGACAGCCAATCACAAGCAATAGAAATGTGGCCACCATGCAATATGAAATGCGGCAGTGTGGTTCATTAGCTGAATTGTCAGGACAATGATTGGTCGGACTTGTGGCTGAATTATTAACCTATATTTTGGGGTCATAGGGATGACACTTTGGCCTGGTTTTGGACAATGGATGTGCCACGGGATACAGAGGTCAATGATTGGATGTCTGAATGTAAGATGATTGCTCCTCATGTTAACACCGGCTGACATGTATAGTTTACCGGGTGCATTGGTTGAGGGCAAAAGCATTGCAAGACAGGTGGGACGAAGAGGTAAAACTATTGACATGTGAAGCCACATGGACAAGACAATTTCTTTCATATAGGGAAACACTTTGGAGAGATCAGAAGGAGGAGGCTAATATGAGCGGAGAGATGGGGAGAGCATGCTATGCAGCAAAGCAATGTCAAATGTATGGTAGACTTGGTTGTGTATGATTGGCATTGACCATCGGCATCAAATACTGCTATATGGTATGCAAAGAGGACATATTTGAAACAGATCATCAAGTGGCTGTTAGTGGAAAAAACAAGGTGCAACTGCAAGGTATTTATGGGGTGCATACCTTGGAATGAATGGATGATGGAATGGGAGGGTCATGGACAGTGGCACATAGATTCGCTGGTAGCCGCAATGGCAAAGCCATGCACCAGCAGCAATTGAATGCCATGCATGAACACCCTTCGGCCAATATGTAAATATAAATCTGCCAAGGGAAGATGTGCAAACATGGGCCTACTGGCCGTGGTCCTCGTAGTTCCACGACTGCTGGCATTGATAACAATCAACTACTGCAGCTAGAAACCATTGTGTGCTGGTGCAACAGCTAGCTATAACATATGTGCCGTAGTTCACTGCATCAATCATGCTGTTGTGTAGCGGCGTGTCAGGATGTTTCCAGCAGCATGTGCCACAATGATGATGGTGCCGAATTGTTGATTGTGCCGGAATGTTGACTGTGCCGGAATGATGATTGTGCCGAATGGTTGATTGTGCCGCAGGGCTGACTCTGCCGCAATGTTGAGCCAGAATGGTGATTGTGCCGAACTGTTGATTGTGCTGCAGTGTTGACTCCGCCGGAATGTTGCCTGTGCTGGAGGGTTGATTGTGCCGGAGGTTTGATTGTGCCGGAGGGTTGATTGTGCTGGAGGGTTGACTGTGCCGGAGTGTTGACTGGACCGGACTGATGATGGTGCCAAAGTGTTGATTGTGCCGATGGAGTGTTGATTGTGCCAGCCTGTCAACTGCCGGGATGTGGATCCTGCCGGAGTGTTGACTGTGCTGCAAGGTTGATTGTGCTGGAGTATTGATTGCGCCGGCCTGTTGACTGCTGTGTATTCCATCCAGCACATGCAACTGTGCGGCACATTGTCAAGACCGGTTCTCCTTGACGATCTTACTAGGAGGTCCAGAGGTGCAGGGAACTAATGAGGAGGTAAGTCCAGACACTAGTAAGTGCTAGTTAGTGCGGAGAGTCAAGTCCGGGTCAAATGAATGAAGTCCGGGCACTAGAAGAGCACAGGGAGTAAGTCTGGGTTTTTGCGGAGTAAGTCCGGACCGCAGGAAAGTGGTCCGGAGTTGAGCGCAGCTTGTCCGGAGCGAAGGACATCCCAGAGGTGGGATAAGTCCTGAGAGGTCTAGCATCGAGTCTGGGACAGAGGTGGCTTTTGCCCTCGTGCAAGTAGGAGACTTGCTAGGATCGGACATAGGACAAAGGGGACGAGATAGGATGGAAGCCGGAGTTGGCCGGAGTTCAGGAGAACCAGATGGGATTAGGAGAGCATGGTGGGTAGTACAGAGTGGGGAGTATCTTAGTCAAGATTTGATCTAAGGAAACTACTAGGCCGGAGTATAGTAGTTTATATAGTAAATGAGAACTAGGGTGAGTATATACGGTGACAAGTAAACACCTTAGTTGGGACAAGGGACAGAGCAGAAACGGACAGGAAAATAAAGCAGGTACAGGAAAATAAACCGGAGCGGGAGCAGACACAGGGAACTAGAGATACAGGGATGACGGAGGAAAAGCAGGGACAGTGAAGTAAAGGGAACTAGGTCGGAAGAGGACAGGTAAGGGTTGGAGGTGGACTTAACTAATGTTAAGTCCGGACCGATGTCCAGGACCGGAGGAAGTGGGACCGGAGGAAGTGGGACCGGAGGAAGCGGGACCGGAGGAAGTGCACGACCGGAGGAAGTGCAAGAGCGGAGGGAGTGTACGACTGGAGGAAGGGCAGAGTAGCCGGAGGAAGGTCCGGAGTTGGACATGGAAATGTCCAAGGCCATTGGTGGACCTATCAGGGCAAGTGGAGCAGAACAGGAGCTGACCTGAGCCGGAGTTGGATGTACCATCCAGAGTTGGGCTATGTTGCAGACAAGACCAAGGGAGTGGCCGGACTGAAACTGGAGTAGCGACAAGTGGTAGGTACGGGTTCAACATGGCAGAGTTAGACCACAGATCTGTCTAGAGGAAGACAGGGGTTAGTCCTGAGGTGGAGATGGACGTAGTGACCAGAGTTGAGCTGGAGTGCAGCTATGGGGCTGGAGATGACTGGACTAGATCCAGAGTTGCATCTATGCCTAAGGAGAGGTCAGGCAGGCCAGGGTTAGACCAGAGTTGCAACTGGGAAAAGTATGGATATGACAGGAGGGTTGATTGTGCCAGAGGGTTGACTGTGCTGGGGTGTAGACTGGGCTGGACTGATGATGGTGCTGAAGTGTTGATTGTGCCAACAGAGTGTTGATTGTGCCGGCCTGTCAACTGCCAGGATGTGGATCCTGCCAGAGTGTTGACTGTGCTGCAAGGTTGATTGTGCCAGAGTATTGATTGCGCCAGCCTGTTGACTGCTGTGTATTCCAGCACATGCAACCGTGTGGCACATTCATAATTCCAGCAGATTCAACATTTTGGGACAGTTAACAGTTCGGCACAATTATAAATCTGGCATAGTCAACATTGTGGCAGAGTCAACACTGTGGCACAATCAACCCTCTGGCACAGTCAACCGTACAGCAGAGTCAAACTGCAGCACAATCAACAGTTCGGCACAATCACCATTCTGGCTCAACATTGCGGCAGAGTCAGCCCTGTGGCACAATCAACCATTCGGCATATTCATCATTCCAGCACAGTCAACAGTTCAGCACAATCAACAATTTGGCACTATCATCATTGTGGCACACATTGCTGGAAGCATCCTGACATGCCACTACACAACAGCATGATTGATGCTAGATTAGTTCACTCTGCCAGAATTATAATTGTGCCAAACTGTTGAATCTGCGGAATGATAAATGTGCTGCAGAGTTACATGTGCCGGAGTACACAGCAATCGGTGATGTTCACCCCATGGATGCCACTGCCGTTGAGGCACTGCATGCCCTCACTCAGACAGAACCAGCAGAGCAAGAGAGATATGACTGCAGCTATTTCCACAGGCGGTCAATGCGAATCAAGTTGGAACCAACTGTCAACACTGAAAATGATGAGAAGCTCACAGGAGCATCAGCCTTGAGGAGAAACCATTGCTGATGAGTGGTCCATATGCACCTGCAGAAGGATTTGAAGTAGCTTGGAAGGAAGACAAGTGTGCACAGTGCAAAGAGAGAGTCTTACTGTGAAACCAGGTCGAGTGTTCGACCTGGACAGCACACAGTAAATCTCTCTCCTTGCACTGTATACACTTCTCTTCTTCCCCAGCTACTTTTCTTCCTTCTGCAGGTGTGTGCATATGGGCCGCTCATTCACAACAGTTTCTCAAGGCTGATGCTCCTGCAAGCTTCTCATCATTTTCAGTGTTGACAGTTGGTTCCAACTTGATCCACATTGACCACCTGCGGAAATAGCTGCGGTCACATCTCTCTTTCTCTGCTGGTTCTGTCTGAGTGAGGGCATGCGGTGCCTCAATGGCAGTGGCATCCATGGGGTGAACATCACCGATTGCTGTGTACTCCAGCACATGTAACTCTGTGGCACATTTATCATTCCAGCAGATTCAACAGTTTGGCACAATTATAATTCTGGCAGAGTGAACTAATCTAGCATCAATCATGCTGTTGTGTAGTGGCATGTCAGGATGCTTCTGGCAACGTGTGCCACAATGATGATAGTGCTAAATTGTTGATTGTGCTGAACTGTTGACTGTGCTGGAATGATGAATATGCTGAATGGTTGATTGTGCTGCAGGGCTGGCTCTGCCACAATGTTGAGCCAGAATGGTGATTGTGCCAAACTGTTGATTGTGCCGCAGTGTTGACTCTGCCACAATGTTGACTGTGCCAGAGGGTTGATTGTGCTGCAGTGTTGACTCTGCAATGTTGACTATGCCAGAATGGTAGTTGTGCTGAAATGTTGAATCTGCTGGAATGATGAATGTGCCACGCGGTTGCATGTGCTGGAATACACAGCAGTCAACAGGCTGGCACAATCAATACTCTGGCACAATCGACCTTGCAGCATGGTCAACACTCCAGCATGATCCACATCCCGGCAGTCAACAGGTTGGCACAATCAACACTCTGTCAGCACAATCAACCCTTCAGCACCATCATCAGTCCGGCCCAGTCAACAGTCAAGACTCCAGCACAGTCAAGACTCCAGCACCATTACCAGTCTGGCACAGTCATCATATGGACCACTCATCGGCAACAGTTTCTCCTCAAGGCTAATGCAACTCATATGAGCTTCTCATCATTTTCAGTGTTGACAGTCAGTTCCATCTTGATGCATGTTGACCTCCCATGGGAATACCTGCAGTCACATCTTTCTTGCTCTGATGGTCATGTCTGAGTGAGGGTGTGTGTTGGGCAGTGCAAGAATGTTGATCATGCTGGAGTGTTGGCTGTGCTGGAATGATCAAGTGCCGCCCTGTTGAATGTGCCTTGCCTTTGAATATGTCACCGATCATAGACTTGACCAAGCCAGATCATTGTGATCATGCCAGAATCATGAATTTGCCGCCCCTTGAATGTGCCACACTTTGGGCACACCACATGGCACCACATCTCATTGGCACAACACACCTTCAGTTTAAATACAGCTAAAACTACTTCCAACTTGGACTACATACCATCAGAATTACATTTTAGTACAACAAACAATCATATCAGGAAGCTAATTATTCAATGTTTCACCAGTGCATTGTGGACATTATCTGGCATCACCCAATCAAGAGGCCATGGCACCCTCAACCAATGGTGAATATTATCCCTCATATAATATGCCAAACAGCACCTCTCTCTGTCAACCTCATTGACACCGTGCTGAAAGAGCCAGCTGGAAAATGCAATAACAGTGCTGGGATTGTACAATACCTGAATCCCAAGACTGGGAATGTGCAGTGCACAATCCTCATAATTACTGACACTGACTAGCATGTCATACCAATCTGCTCGAGAGTGTGGGTCCCTGTGGAGGGGGGTGCTTCGATTGACAATTAGTGAGATATTGGTGAAGACAGTGGACCAATTTTCAAGTGCTGCCAGCATTCTGGGATCATGGCCAGTCGCCCAGTCAGTCAAGTGTTGCATGGCAAGGTGGCCGGCATCATATAGAGATGGATGAATAATGGAAAGAACACCTGCAAGTATGGCCGATGGAAGACATATATCCTTGCTCCATTGATAGCTGGTAGGACCGGCCAAAGCCTTGGACACCCCCAGAATGTCATTGGGGGTCTAGCAGAAGATCAAACAAGTGCATCATCAAAAGAAGAAGGTACTCACAGAATGGCCGAGCATGTGCCATGCCAGAGAGAATTCCAAGCACCCAAAATATCCACATCATCCTTGAAATACTGGTGTGTTGTATGCCATGACTGATTAGTAATACTCTCTTCCAGTGGATGTGCAAGTGGATCAATGGATGCTGTGATGTGCTCCTAGAAACAAAGGCCTCAACAGTGGACAATGAGAGTGGAATGATACCATACTTGGATGCAGGGAGCTAGAGCTCCAGGAAGATACCACAATGCAATTGTGTTGCCTTCTCCCAGAATAATGGTGGACCAGGAAAGGGTCCCAGTCAAAGAGGAAGGATGTCTATGGAGGACCCTAATCTCCTGTTGCTCATTTGTGCTGGATTGCATTGGTCTGAGGCTTTCAGTCAACCTAATCAAGTCAATGCCACACAAAACTTCAGTGGATATCAAGGACAGGATAATAGAACTATAAAAAATCAGCTCACTCTGATTATGGTATGCCTGTGTGATGGTGGATACAATTTGGTTCATGGCTACAGTTGCGTCCACCGGCAGGGACAGAAGTGTTTCTGGGGTGGGGGAATTTAAGTCTGGGAATGCTTCATTCAGGAAGTGGCACCACATATATGATGCCATGATGTCAGACAAAGTATAGTTGGATGGCATGGCATTTGCACCAGCCATTGGACACAGGATGACTTTTGACAATGTGGGGAGTAAAAATTTTAGTGGGGGATGTGCGGCAACCTGCAGACATCTGTTTGCAAATGGCAATGCAACACATTCCATTCTTGGCTAGATCCACTAAACAAGGCTGATCAGCAATTGGCCGGTGCGAAACAACACATGCCTGGTTGCACAATGTGGTAATTATGCATCAGGTGACATGTGGACTGTGAGAACATTGATTGCCTGAATGTTATAAGGCTTAGGGTGAATCGGCCATCACACCATCAATCATGAATACCACATCCGAACTGCACAAAACCTGCAAACTGTCCATGGTATTGCAATACGTTGGAGTCTGCTTTCAATGGTTGGTGCATGCGGTTCAACAACAGCCTGAGGGGATGCTGGCCACAGCTGAATGGTATGCAAACGTACAAACAGAAGTTGTAAGTGGAGAATGATTACATTTGATTAACACACTCATGAGCCCCCAGGCAAATTTAGAACGTGTGCTTGCCACATGCCAGGCTATGGGTGTGAAGATGATATTGCCAATGATGGTGAGCAGGGTGCACAGAATGGTTGTACTAGAAAATCTGCCGCCGGCAAGACTGTATGTGGCAATGCGACAGTTGAATGTCTATCATGCCAAGGCCGCTGAAGTCCAGGTTCCAAGTACGCTGCAAGCAGCAAACTCGTGGTGGGTTAATGGCCATGGCCCATGTACAGCAGGGTACAGCACGCGGCCACTGCAGGACATGGTATTGGAGGCAGAGGCATTCTTTCCGGCGGACCTGGTATGCTCCCTTATTCGTGTTGTGTTAGATACTAAAGCTTTGCCAGGTTGCCGATAGAAAGCTCACCATTCTACTCACCATTGGATATACCTCGGACGAGGCCTTGTCAAATGCACGGTATTTCTGCGACAATATCTTGTGGAGCTCGGACAATGCCCTTAAATATCATATGGAGGTGATGCAGCATTGTGCAAAAAGGATGGAGGCCATTGAGATGCTAACCCGTGCACCAAATGCATCGCGGCAGAAATGGGAGGAGTCTTTGGAGCGCTGCTGTAGGTAAACATTGTATGAATACACATATATGTTCATCACAACAATAATTGGTTAATCAAATATTGGCCAAAGCGACACTGTGATATAATGTTGCCGACCAAAATCTGAGCTGTGGCTGCAACACCCGGCCAGGTTAACAATAAGGCAGAAATCACACAGGGAACACATCGGCATGAATGGGAATAGTGCATGTCTCCAATACAATGGGTGCTGCAAGTTGATACCTTATGCTGGTCGTCAAGTTCGCAGCTGTGATGGCTGTAACCAATCATGGCCGGGTGGCAGTGGTGGCCACCACTATGACAAGTACAGCCACGGTATCACGGCAAACGAACAGTATGCCGTAGCAATGCAGCCAGAGAACCAGGGATGGCCACTGCTGCCGAAGGACTGTTAGCAGCATGGCAGCCAAAGCAGCAGGGTAGCCATGGAATTGCGGCCAAGGGGCTAGAAGTAGCAGAGTAGGCCCTGCCTCCTGGAGTTCCCAAGGCATGCCGCTAAATTGGTGTCACACAATGTGTCAAGCCCATGATGGTGGCCCATGATTACATAACAGCCCCAGGTGCCGTATCATCTATAAGAGCAGGAGGCCCTGGATATAGTGTTCTCTATTCTATTATAGAGCCCAACAAATAGGAGTGAGTAGGAGGGCTGCAGTGCCAGTGTCCCGTGCTTTGCATCAGGCCCTAAATATGGTTTGCCATTTCTATTGGCAGGCCAGAGGAATAGTGTGTTTCGGGCTTTGATCAGGCTGTAACAACAGAGTCCCTTTCTTACCAAAGGGCCATGGAACTATTGTCCCTTGCATTCCAATGGGCTGTGTGGAGACTGTACCTTTAAGGGGTGCTAGCCACAGGTGTGGTGTCCCATAACTCTGGGCAAGCCCTGGAGACAGTGTCATTTATAGTCAGTGCGCCCAGCATATGGGTTCAGTCTGACAGGCAATGGCCATGGTATCCCATAGCATTGGGCAGGCCCTAGCAGAGGTGTTATCTAGCTATGCAGGGAAACCTTGCAAGTACATTTTAAAGTGACAAGCCATGAATGGGGTGTCCCAGAGGATTAAACAAGCCCTCAATGTGGGAACAACTATATAGTTGGGCAGGCCTGTGAATTGGCTTCCCATCGAGTGTGATGGGCCACAAGGTTGATCTCCCTGTATACCCATCAGGCCCTAGATACTATGTCCTCTATATAGATGTATCGCCGTAGATATAGTGTTAACTAACTACCGTTAGGCCAAGATCTGGCACGAGGAACCACTGGAACTAAATTGATGCGGCCGACACATAACATCCAGCACCACATCAGTGGCACAACATCTCATCGGCACCACATCTCATCAGCACAACATCTCATCGGTTGACTGTGCCGGGATGTTGAACATGCCAGAGTGTTGACTTTGCCGCACTGTTGACCATGCCACAATGCTGATTGACCAGCTCACTATGGTGTTATTGCTGCCATCAGATTTCCACCACACTGCCTCCATTGCATACTGGCTCACTTATTCTATTGGTATGCTACTCCTCTCAGCCCAAGTATCACGACGACACCAATTTGTCCGGCTTAAGACTTTCACCCTACCCCACGATGACAACAGAGCCATGGGCCCACCATTGTCACTTGGTGACAATACTGTCAGGGGCTGACCCCTGTGATACGGAAAAGCTCTAGTCATAAGCCTCACTTCCGCCAGCCCGTGTAGCATGGCCGATTGTCATCGTCCACTGACCGTATAACACGGCCTACCCAGGTGCATGGGCTCCATCATAGGTGTGGAACTGGGGTGGCCGGCTGGAGCGTGGGTGGTATTCAGTTTTGAACTCAGGTGGACCAGCCTGTGAGGATGCCACAGGACTTGCTGACATTCTATTGCTCCACATCGAAACATTAGATGGTCCTGAACAAATCTCAGTCAGTCAGTATGTAATTTTGACTGAAATATACCTGGACTGTGTGCAGGAAGGTCATCCTGACACACATCAGCAAAGTGCACATCATCAGGTGGCGGATGTGTATCTGTGATTGGACATTTGACATCCGAGGGAGTCAGAGATTCAAAACACATACTAGTAGTAGTAAGGAATATTACTCACTGTCATCTAATACAGATGCGATGTGTGCATCATCTCTGGCATCGACGCTGTGCAATTGTGATGGCCCAGGTTGAATTGCTGAGTCATCGTCACCCAACGCAGAGTGAGCCCTGCGTCGTTGGAGCTGGCCTAGTTGTGGGTCGTATTAGTCACAGTAATAGACATTAATAGAAACTGTCATTATAGTAGAGAATACGTACTTATCTCCAGTTCAATATTGCAGGCCACTTCCTGTTGTTCGTTCTCAATACGCTTCCGGCAGCTGTCTTCGTGCCGTCGTAAACCCTGGATCTTGAATTTCTTTGAACAGTATTTGCAACTGTGTAGTTCGTTCAGAGTTTCTTCCGAGTACTTGTATTTGCCTCTGGGGTTGCGTTCGGCTGGCATGTCGACGCTCAATGTAGTAGAAAGACTGAGGGATGTGGGAGAAGAGGGAAGAACCACAGCAATGCGTCCAACTTCAGCATTTTGATTATCTCAACCATCTTGGAATGTCAATATTATATAATGATAATGCCGTTACAAAATATGTGGGGTAATTGTCAAGACTTCTTGCGTGAAATTCACCGTCCCCAGACTCACCTGTGTCGAACTGTTTGCTACAGTCTGCCTTAAGTCCAGATGCAATTGCTGTCTTATTACTTAGTTAGAGAATTTTGATCCTTTACATAAGGTACATAATATGAGCGCCATTGACAAGCTACTATGGAAAACAACAATTTGATGTATTATTATGAGTAACGAGGCGATGGAACAAAAATATGTGTGACAAGGACAGAATTGGAATGAGGTCGAATTTTTCCGCTCAGTGACTCACCTGTGATCAACCTAAGTAAGAGACATGACGTAGAGGTGGAACTTGTCCATTAAGTAGTGATCATGTGTCACAGGCCCCCCCTTCCCCCCCAGGTCGGTGATGGTGTTGCTGTGTATGACATATGACTTCTTTCGTCAAGCACTCCGGCGATGACGAAGCCGACACGATCTTAGCTGAAAGGTTTGCAATGCCAGTTAGTGTGGGGGGCAGGGGCGGGGGCAGGGGCGGGGGGTTCACAGAGGTGGATGATAATGTAGAGTATGCAGGCAATAGTGTTTCTGGGGGCAAACCAAATGAGGGCAGTGGAGGCACATAATACGCCTTGGGTGGGGAGGGATACCATTGATTGTTTGATGGTGATGGACTGATGCGACAACTGGGGGCGAATGGTATGGCAGTGGGCAGTAGAGTCGACTTCTTCGTTGGCAGAGGGATATTAGTAGGAGAGTGCTTGAACATGATCTGATAACTTTGAGTACCCCGGCGATGAGGAAGCCGATACGATCTGGGCCAAAAGGCCCCCAATGCCAGCTGGGGTGGGGGGTGACGCAGAGGAGGCGGGGGATGATGTAGAGTATTACGTCAGTGAGGTGGGGACAAACTGAATGTGGGTAATATAGCCACATAATGTACATTTGGCGGTGAGTACCGCTGCTCGTTTGACGGTGACGGGATGAGGCCACAAGTGGGGGCGAACAGTATAGTGGAGTATGGTGTGGTTGACTTCTTTGTTAGGGGAAGAATACAAGTGAGATATAAGCTGGGGCCCGCAAAGTCCATGCGCACCATTGCTTCCTCAAATTCCTCCAATGTCGCCGAATTGACGTTCAGCTCCCTCTCCAAATATTGGCACGTCTCTTTCTCCATCCGGTTGATTTCCCTCAGCTGGAACATTCCCTGCGCGACGATCAACGACCACAATTTGTTTGAGTAACACCTGTCGTCGCCAATGCTCGACACCTTACTGGCCAACATGAACATGGATACGAAGAGACGGTGGCCCAATGATCCCCGTGCGGTGGGAAAACGCGCCTTCAGTTGTGGAAGGAGGAGTGCCACGAAGGTGATGGAGGGGTGCAGTTTTCGTGCGATGGGGGGCATGCGCGATATAATACAGAAAGTTGAGTCAGATGACGACAGTGACAGCAGCTCCAGAAGGTGGACGGCGGGGCTTCTGATGCGCTGGAAGGAGTAGGGATGACAAAAGAATGTGAGTGCTTAAAGCTGGGAATAAGGTATCCGAGGGAGAGAGGCACTGTGCATTGTACGAAAGGGAGATGCGGCAGGCAGGTTGGACAGGCCTTACAATGCGCTGACAATGCTGGAATAATCTATTTTAATACCATTATTAATATGACTGGGTAATTGGAGTGCCTGACAATGCTCATTATAACCCTAATGGGGCATATGACAAGCCGGCAGCATTAAAATGGTACTAAATATTTTTCCGACAGAAAATAGGGCGTATGCAGTCAAGGTCGGATCCCTGCAAAGCTTTCCGTCCATAGCATAAGCGTTGTCTTCCTGTCCTACGTAGTGTTTTATGTAAAGTGGGCATCTCATTATGCATGCTGGCCAGCTTATATACACCGGGGATTTCGACATTTTCCCGCTGTTTATAGTGCATTGAAAATGTCAAATGACAGTTTTAAATTTTATTTTCACATTTTAGTGCCATTAAAATTTGAAATCATCATTGTCAATAAAATATTGCTCAAAATAAGACATGTAATTTGGCCTTGATAAAACGGCAAATAAATAAGAAGTTTTATTGTACATAAAAGCCAATTCACTATTTGAAGTGTTAGAAAGCCCTTTTGATTGGCCGAAAATCTCAAATTTTATGACCACAAAAATGACTGAGGAAATAAGATATTTTGTGTTGTTGGCAGAGTTTCAAATGTAAATTGCCATTTTGCACATATGAAAGATCTGAACTTTTGCAAACAAGAAAAGTGATCGCCCACTCACCAGGCACTCACCGGGCACTCACCTCGGGTTAGGTGCGTGAGCAATGCCCACCTAAGCACTTACATACGAAGATTCAGTTTCACATATATTGCATTAACACAAGACTAATTTCTAAGAGCACCATTAAGCCAACCCTCAGCTGACTGCCGATTGGCAGTGATAATCTTTCTGGTCTCCTTATAGTATGTCAAAGCATTCCACCACTGAGTAGCAGTCATGCAAAGGTTCCGACCGTTTGTTCCACTATTCCTGATGCTTTCAAGTTGCTTCTGGTACCATGCTTCGTCATCCGACGACCAGTACCCAACATCTAAGCCAGATTCCTCCCACATCGACTGTTTTGGCCACCAGGACACGTCTGCAGTCTGTTGAGTGTTGACATGACGTTGACCTACAGACAAGTCAAATCAATCGCGTTAGAACACCAGCCAGCCAATAATGTACCAGTAGAAATCTTGTATACTCCACAAATGAGTTGTCCCTCATCTTCAACTAAGTCATCGTCCCAATAGTAGTCTTGACTGAGTTGGATGGCACTCCCCATCTGGAGAACATTGTCAGAGGGACTGCGTCGAATGACCGTGTCAGCATGCTCGCCAAATGCCTCCCGAGCAAGCCGCCCTATAATACCACCTTTCATCAGTGCAGCCCTGCCATACTGGCATTGTAGCAAAGTGTCTCTTCGATCAAGATATGCGACGAAATCCAAAGTAGTAGGCTGGTAGCCAAATGGGAGGTAGCCAAGGGCACTGGTGCAATATTTGACAGGCTTGAAAGGAGCAGCGGGGTCGAGAACATGTGTGCTGAAAGGGATACCTGTGGCAACCAGTTCCGACGCAATATCAGACACATGGGGTCCCCACCCCTGGCGGATGATATGTATGACCACAACGGGGTCATTGACAAAGATTATAAAGCACCCCCTTGCTGAGGAAGACGATGTAGAACATGGCCGAATGAGGTAGTACTTTCCTTTGGAAATAGACCCACTGAGCAAATGGTGTTTTCCCTCATGGCACTCCACAATGACCATCCCCTGTTTGTACTGTTTGAGGAGACTCCCATCCTGGAGATCATGGAGAGAATGGGGAATGGGCTTGGTTCCGATGAGCAGGTTGAGGAAGTGACACATTGAATTCCGCTCAGAAATTGACGAGGGTAAAGAAGTGCCACCCTCGCACACCCTCTTAGCAGCGACATTCAAAGGCATGGTAGAGTTGTGATCGTGTATAGACTCGGTCGGGCATAAGAAACCATAATGTTGGTAAAGAACGTCACTCAGGGGAGGAGGGGAAGGAAGCACAGACATTGGAACCTCGTTGCCGACGAAAACATTGGGCTGAAATGAGGGTGGCTCGGGGACACTAGATGCAGATGGGGCTTCGTATCTGGGCATTATGTCTTCTATTGGCTCCTCATCCCAGGCAGGATCAGCAACACCGTTGGGGTCGAATTCGGTACAAATATCCCATTCATCATCAAACACATTGTATCGCTTTTGCTTCTCAGCATAGTTGTCCATCAGTGAGACCCCATCGAGGCGGTTGATGGGCTCACACAGCCGGAAAACCTGTTCATTGGCCACTTCTACTGCCCATATGAAGATCCTAGCCCCTCTGTTCTTGCCTGGAACACGTCTAGTGGCTGCGTGGGCCTCCTGTTTAGCTCGGTCCGCCAGGCTCTCATCGTTTAACATCTGTGCATGACGCTGTTCCTGACACGCGAAGAACTGTTGCCAAGTTTCACCAGGGCGCTGGCCGCTTCCATGGTGCGGCTTAGGAAAGTCGACCAGAGGTGTAGTGGTAGGCACAAATGCAGAGGGTTGAGCCGTCTGCCACAAAGACTTCCTTACAGCATCAGCAAGGTCACTGTCGCTGGGATAACAATGATCATTGAGGAATTGTGAGCCTGTGGTATTATCCTTTAAACGAGAGAAAGTCCACTGGGCTTTTTTATCACATAGACCCCACCAGACCCAGACAGGTATGTGAGCCCTGGCCATACATGGAACTGTGATAACAGCATTGAAGTTCCATGCTGGCACAACGACACCAAGCCTGGGAGGAGAGGGAGAGAACTGGCCGATGGGCGAATCCCTTAGCATTTGGACCATGGTGGGCGAAAATCCTTTGTTGAGCAGAAGGTGGGACCAGCCTGTTTCAGGCTGGTCAAGAGGGGGAAAGTACACCATAGCCCACGAACACATCATAAAGAGATGCTGGAAACATCTCAATGCTTTGTATGCACATCCACATGCAGCACGCTCTTCTAAATGCTCCCCTGTGTAAGGGATGCTGCTTGGAACCGGCTCAAGCATAACATCCAAAGGAAGTAATCCAATTTTTGCCACCAGCATCTGCAAAACCGACATAAGAAACATGTTGAGTTTGGTCCACTGCTTCTGCACATCGTCCCGTATATTCCATGCTCTGTTGACTCGGACAATGGGTATCGTGTCCTGCCTGTAGTTCAAACATGAGAATAATGTTCCAGAGCAGATGTGCAAATGAAAGAATGGCAAGTAAGGGTACCTCCCATCAAATACACAAATTCGATTACCCTCCATTAGAACCTCCGTTGAATCAAGTGCAGAAGCTAATTCAGCAGGGGGTGGTACAGGGGAGTTGGGAGAGACAATGACCCTACCATCTATAATGAATACATACATGTCAGGATGCTGAAATGCTTAAGAGTTAGCAATAAACATTGTGGATGGGTGACTAACTTACTAGCAATGGGGGGAGATACTGGACGGATGGGACAGAAATGATGGAGAAGGCTGGCGATAACGAGCACGTCTGGCCGGATGAAAAGGTCGCAGACAGAAAAGTAAAGGCTTGCGAGTGTAAACACTTGGGAGCGCATGCAAGGAAATGAAAGAAGTCGCAGGCAGGAAAGCAGAAGCTCGCTAGTGTAAACACTCGGGAGCATGCGTGGGCAGGTAATACTCTGGTTGCGGGCGGAAAATCAGGAGCATGGGCAGACAGGTGACAAGGTCGCAGGTGGACAAACCAAAGCTCACCAGTGTAAACACTGGGGAGCGCATCTGGAAAAGGTGAAGAACGAGAGTAGCGTTGAGGAGGATCTCACCAGTGTAAACACCAGGGAGATGGTTGACCACAACGTGAATATAGAAAGGTGGTGGTCTGCACAGGAAAGGTCTAGCCTGAAAGAAGGGAGAAGGAGAACTGTAGGGCAACCTCAGTATGCTGGCAAGCTACTGTATATTAGTATATACCTGTAGGGTAACTACAAGGTATCAGTATGTGTATGTGGTGGTTAGTAGATGGTACTCACCCTCAGTAGTCTGGCAAGCTACTGAGGGAACTATAGTAATAGTAACTCTACTCTAGTGCGATGCATGCTTATGTAAGTAGGTAAACATACCACAACAATTCTGTTTATCTCCAACAGTGAATTGGTGGCATGTGGCACTGGCAACGAGTTAATATAGCCAATATTTGCCATTGTTTGTCTGGAATGTGCTGACAGTTGCTGAAGCACTATCTTTTCTTCTTACCCTGCTACTCCCTTACCCACTACTCCCCGGTGTTGAACACCATGGAGTACTCTCTCTGCTGGCCAACACTAGCTGCCTGCAGTTTACTGTGGACAGTGTCATTCCCATGGGCTCTCCTCCTTGACAATGCTCGCTGGATTACCGCCCTGCTACTCCCTGGTGTTGAACACTAGCGAGTATCTCGTGTCCATGACCATTCATTGTCGCCATTGAGATCGTTTACTGTGGATGGTGTCCCTTCCTTGGGCTTTTCTCATCTTGACCATACTCGCAAGATTACCGCTCCGCTACTCCCTGGTGTGGCTGTCTATCATCGCCGTCAAGATACCTGTGCGTCTTTCGTGGACAGCGTCATTCCCATGGGCTCTTCTCCTTGACAATGCTCGCCGGTGTGCGCCTAAGTGAGGGAAGAGGTCAGAACAACCAACAACCAACACCAAATGACAACAAAAAGCGAGTGGTGGTCTTCCTTTGCGGTTCTGGTATTTAATCTCCACAGGGGAAGGTGCTGCACGCCTTCAGGCAGGATGCAGGAGGGAAGGGAAGGGCTTCTGATGGGGAGTAGATGCGACTGGGGATGGTATTGACTCCTCTTCAGCCTACCACAGTGGTTAGGAAGAGTCCTGGGATTGAAGAGCGATGATTGATTGATGACAGGGGTGTAACAGCAGTGATGGAGCAGAGGGAAGCAAGGGGACAGTTCCTGCTTCAAGAATGCGATGGACAGTGATGGGATCGAGTGGACAGTGATGCTAGACTGCACTTGAGCCTAGAGAAATGATCAGATGCAAGATATATCTGATAAACAGCAATATAGGAGCTTTAGGCCAGCACTGGGTGACCTACAAGTCCAAAGACAGAGAGGGAGCTTATAGACAGTGAGGGAGAGTGAATGTGGTCGCTTTATTGAGGGGGAAGCAGACACTTCCTTGCAGCCTTTGGCTGCTGGTTTATATACAGGAGGGGCTGTGGCCCTGTAAGCACAAATGACTAAGTGCTTGGTAAGAGATTGGTAAGAAATTGGTAAGCTATTGATAAGCAGTGTAATCATGCTGAGTCATCGATGGGGAGAGCCTGAACAAGCTGCTGAGCCAAGGGGCAGAGCAAAAACATAGGTAAAAAGGGGTGCACAACAAAGAATATGGAAAAATCATTGCATGGGGCCCAAAAGAGAGGGGGGGAAAGCATGGGATGAGTAGATCGAAGCTAAATGAGCATATGCGATGACATAATGCATATGAATCATAGGGGCATGAGTCATGAATTGATAAGCAGCATGATAAGCATGATTTGAAGGATGATTGGTAAGTGATTGGTAAGGGGAGTAATGGGGATTAGTAATGCCAAGAGGGGATAAATAATGCGCAGCAGAGTGAGTCAGAGTGAGCCAGAGTGACTCTGTGTGACTCAGACAGAAGGGAAGCACAACCTGTGATTGATTGAACTTTAGATCTGGAGATGAGCTTCTGAAGCAGTGCCACTGATGGGAGTGGCTGGGGGATAATAAAAGAATTGATCCGACCAGAAGAGCAGTGTCAGGGGGCCTGGAATGACAAGTAGAGTCACAGCTGGTCACAGAGTGTCACAAATCCCTTGGATTGAGCTTCTGTAGAGCAAAAATGCGAAATTTGGTGCTCCCAAAGTGCAGTCTTCCCTTGAGCAGTAAGGGGAAGGTTCTGTACTCTATTAGGGCTCCTAACAAGGGTTCTAGAGCACTGTTTCATTCATGTTTGTTGCGGGATAGCAGGGAAGTGAAACATGAATAGCAGATTTGATGTGTCCAGGGAAGCAAGATGAATGATAGAGGGAGATGGATGTGACAGGACTCTGGGATGAAAGGACCATATGCAGAGGACTCAGGAGACACAGAGATGACCAGGTATGAATTTTCAAATCTAACGATAGACTTGAGACGACCAAAGTACAGGGACATAGAGTGTCAGTGGGAGCTGTCAAGGGCGTCCGTGTCCAGGATACACGTTAATTTAATGGACCTGTTCGACTCGGATGACAATGGTAATGACTTGGTTAATTTACCTGAGTTGATGAGCGATGAGTACTCACTGACCAAGACTGAGACACTCCCTGCCACGCCGGCAAATGCTAGTGAGGAAGGCGAGCCGTCAGAAGACGCTGAAAGTGAAGTGTCAGAATGGTATCCATACAAATATCCGTTCTGTAGGCTACCTACCGACTTTGGAGAGCCACTCAGCGAGCGGGCAAGAGGATTTGGCTACCACTTGCTACCCTGGGGAGGATCCAGACGACCCAGTGGTCTACACATGGGATCGTTTCTGGGTCTACCATGTCAAGAACAGCTTTCATGTCGTAATGGACGACTTGTACCCTTTTGAGGATGGACTCTTGATCCCCTCGAGATGGCTGTGAAACCCTCAATTTCACATTGATAAATGGTATTGGTGTATCATAGGCCAAATGAAAAGGATACCTGATGAAGAAATCCATTGGTTGGAACAACGACGGGTTGGCTACAACCTACCAATGGGTTGCCCTGTCGAGGATCGGATCTTGGGAAGGCTGATTAGATCAATCAATCTGCGAGCCTCAATAGACAAGAATACACAATTTACCTGCGTCTGTAGGGAAGAGATAGCAGCATATGTTATAACCAATGTGATATCATGCACTCATGTTCTTCTTCCGATCTACAAGACCGAAAACCTGCGATTCAACGTTGCCTGGTGGTATAACCAATGTGTTCAACAGTTTCATGTTGGACCTTTTGATGAAGTTGTGGAGTCCAATATTGGCGAAGACATGTGCCAGCTATTCAACAGGATAGAAAACAAGGCTTCTATGAATATCCTGGAACTGTATCATGTGCGACCTACCCAGTTGAGCAGGTTCTCTGCTATACAGAGAAATGCGGCGGTAACACGTGATTTCAAGTGCACGATACCTAAGCCGATTGTCGTCGTTGTACACGTAAATGGACAACCTGCACGTGCTTTGATTGATATGGGGTCATTGGCTGATTTTGTATCGTTGACTCTTGTTGAGCAGCTGAGACTAGAGCACGTCATGCTGGAAAAACCACTCACCATACAGCTTGCCATACAAGGCTTTCAGTCGAAGGTGAATTTTGGCGTGAGCATCCACTTTCAGTAGCAGGGAACAGACTACAAGAGGTACTTTGATGTCATTAACCTTCAGAATTATGATATGATTCTGGGAACACCATTTTTGTATCAACACCGAGTTTTGGTGGGACTGAACTCGCCTAGGGTGGTACTTGATAGCAAAGAACCCCTTGAGATGAGAGGCGCACAGGTATCTGTGCTCGAGTCGTGAGCCACGGAAGTGTATGAAGACAGCCTGGAGAGGGTGTGCGAACGATTGCACAAGCTTGCTCAACTGCTGTGTTCACCAGCTGGTGTTACCGCCCTACCTCCGCTCAGGGCAATCAACCATTCCATCCCTTTGATTGATGAGGGCAAGATTTATCCTTGGCAGCCTTCCAAGTGCCCAGAAGCCCTATGGCCTTTGTGGGTTGAGAAAAAGAACTTGTATCTAAAATCCGGGCATTGGGAACTTACCACTGTGCATAACACTTGCCCGATGTTGTTGATAACTAAACCTGGAACACCAGTACGGTTGCATGTGGTGGTAGATTTGCATGAACGAAATAAAAACACACGTAAGCTCTCATCTCCGATGCCTGATATGGAGGGCATCCTGTGGCGGGTGGCGAAGAAGCCTTTCCATTCCATAATCGATGGGCAGGACACATATGAGCAGATCCATGTAATACCAGAACATGTTGAATGGACAGTGGTCACCACGCCTGATGAGAATATGGTCAGTCATGTGGTCCAGCAGGGGGATTGTAATGCCCCGGCTACGTACCATGACCCGATGCCCGATGCTTGTGGTAATGGGATAGGAGGTGTAGTCGCCCAGGGTCGCACTTGGAAACATGCCAGAGTGGCTGCATTCTATTTGGCAAAGATGTCTTCCGCCCAGCGTAACTACCCTGTACACGAACAGGAGTTAATGGCGGGCATGGAGACCATGCTCTGCCACCACGATATCCTGTAAGGTGTTAAGTTCACATGGGTGACGGATCACAAGAGCCTTGACCAGAAGGGGTTGTCCAGGCGACAAGCCTGCTGGATGGAACGGCTCTCAGAATTTAATTTCAAAGTTTTGTATGTGCCTGGCAAGGAGAATATCTTGCCAGATGTGTTGTCTTGGATGTATGAGTTTGACGTGCCTGGGACGATTCAGTCACAGGAAGAGTACCTTCAGTGTGATCTGGACATTGTAGATGTGAGCCCTGTGCCACCTACAGAACTCATCAGTGTGCCATTGTTAGTCGGGCAAGAGGCAATCACACCGAGCGTTCGGCGTAGTCATTGCCTAGTGGACAAGCATGTTGACGGGGAAGTGCCCGCTCCAGGAACAAAATGGATGCCCAAGCGTGTGATGCTCCGTGTTGGCCCAGACCTGGGGCCCTCCTCTGGAGGGGGGGGAGGTCAGCCTCCAATACTGTTGGCTGGGCCTGCCCCAACCGCGTTTGTTGAGTGGCAGGGGGAGACGGCGCCCCAGGAGGACCAGTATCCAGCGCCCTATGCCAAAGGGTGGCGACCACAACAGCCTGCTCCACCAGTGGAGAGCGGTCGCCCAGAGACAGGCACCAAGTTTGCTGCATGTGTGAGAGATAGGTTCGTCCTTCGGGGACCATGGGAATGAACGGAGGGGGGGATGGGTGCTACGACCCAACCAGCCCCAATGTCCATGCCTGACAATGAGAATGTCACAATGTCAGATACATCTACTGCAACAAGAAAGGAAACTAGGCGCACGGCGCCAGTGATGTACCCACACAATGAGCACCTCCTACAGGAGGCGAAAGGCCAATATAGGGAGGATTCATTTTTCCAAAAGATATTAGAGACCCCAAAGGCATTCAAAAACTTCACACTTATGGAAGACAGCTTTATACATCTGAAACTTCCCGATAGAAATGTCATATGTATCCCAGATATCCGAATAGGCGAACGGATGCTGTGAGAAATGGTCATTGACCAGGCACACTCACTATTAGCTCATCTGGGTGCTAGGAAAACATTATCTTACCTGCGGGAATACGTGTGGTGGGACACAATGGTGCATGACATCTCCGCGTTCTGTACTTTGTGTACAACCTGCCAGAGAAGTAAACCTCCAAATCAGAAGCCGCTAGGATTCCTAAATTCATTGTCCGTACCATCTGTTCCATGGGATGCGATAGGCATTGATTTCGTGGGACCGCTACCTGAGTCTAAGGACAGAAACAGATTGTATGACTCCGTAACGGTAATAATCGACTTACTCACTGCAATGATCCATCTGGTCCCAAGTCAAGTCGGACGACATATACAGCCAAGGATGTGGCTGAGCTAATGTTCGCCGAGGTATACAAACTTCACGGATTACCTAGATCAATTGTTAGCGACAGAGACATACTGTTCACCAGTCTATTCTGGATGCACGTTAATAAGTTGATGGGAGTGAAACAACGCATGTCAAGCGCATACCACCCCGAGACTGACGGCTCGACCGAACAGGGTAACCACACGATTGGTCAGATGTTACGATCTTGCATCGGGCCCACCCAGAAGGACTGGGTGTCGAAACTGCCCACTATTGAGTTTGCCATCAACATAGCCCGATCAGAGTCAACAGGATACTCACCATTCTTCTTGAACACCAGGAGAATGCCAAGGGCGATGATCTGGGATGCTCCGGAAAAGGATGAATACCCTAGTGTAAAAGCGTACGCCCAAAGAATGAAACTAGCTCTGACAGCGGCACATGATGCATTGTTGACAGCAAGAGTCAAGCAAACAATGCAAGCCAATAAACAAAGATGCACGTGCCCACTTGTTGTGGGCGATTTGGTCTATGTTTCGACTAAAAACATCAGTTTCTTTAAAGGGACCTCCTGAAAATTAGTACCAAAGTTCGTGGGACCGTATAAGATAGTCCAAGACTTTGGCAACTACTTGTTTCATATTGAACTCCCCAGTTCCCTCCGCCAACGAGGAATCCATGATGTATTCCACCTGTCTCTACTGTGCATCCATATCCCTAATGATGACTGCTTGTTCCCTGGTTGGTCAGACGAACAATTCCCTGAGCTCGGCAGAACTGCTCGCAAGTGGATGGTAGACAAGATTCTGTCGCATCAAGGTAGCCACTCGGACGCCAAATTTGAAGTACTTTGGACTTCTGGAGATAAAACATGGCTACCCTACGGTGAGATCGCCCATCTGCATGCGATCACTGACTACTTTGAGATAATAGGTATTGATAGTATCACTCAACTAACCGATAACAGTATTGGGGATGTGTCGGATGTCGATGAAGATGTGACAACTGGGTGTGTATCGATATGCATCTGTCGCCCTAACAGGAATTGTCCCATCCATCAGGGCATGTCAGAGCGACGTCCCAGCTCGGAAGCAATGCGACCCACGCACCATAGAAGCACAACACCGTCCAAGTGACAACCTCACTGGTGCCCACTGAAACAACCACCTGTGGATACCGATCATAGGTGTGAACTGACAAGGACGACAATGGAATCCAAGTGTTGGTCCAAGCAGGAGCACTAGGCAACACTCCACTGGTCCGCGCTCCCGAAGACATCGTCCCAAGGAAGTGGCACCTAATTATGCTCGCAATGATTGAGTTCCTTGCTGGCGACAATGGTTTGCTCCCAACCCCCATAGGCAGTATTGACAATCACCATCCTGGCGTGATCGTTCATCGGCAACTGTCTCCGACTCAAGGGGTCAGTCACAGCCCACAAGTATTAAAGGCTGCCATTCCTGTGGCAGGCAAAGGTCCACCTCCCATTGTCAAGTGCGCACTTGTCATCACCACAAGACAAAGTACCCATCTCACCATATTGACTGCTTCACGATGGGCATCAAGGATTCCAGTCCCTCTGAATTCATAAAAATTGACCGTGAATTGTACAATGTCCACGTTGTCACAAAAGAAGGTGCTAGCTATTACGAGAGCTATCACAATGAGCAGCTACGTGACTTCTTCACTCTGGAGTACCATCTGCATCAGCAGGAGCTGCCCTCCAAAATCCCTGCCAGATTTGAAGATTTTCGTATTGCCTTCGACAGGGAAGCTGAGAGGAAGAATCTCACTGGTGTGTCGTTCGCCCAGATTAATTATGATGGGGTGGAGCCCTCATCGATCCTTTGGACCCCTGGCTGCTGCTCCCCTACAGTCCAAGAGGTACTTGGAGTGGGTGCGGATCTAAGGTCCCGATCAGAGAAGTTGGGGATTAGGGCGATGATGGAAGAAGAAGACATTGTCTTATGCCAGATGGCTATTAGGCAAATGGGAGAGATGCTGAGGATGGATAGGTACAAGAGGAAGGCTTTCGACAAGTGCGAAGACCGGTGTCAACAGAAGGGCGTCCATCTGCCCAATGCATACAGTTGTCGCGCCACTGGCACCAAGGCCAAGCCCCGCCGGCGGCATTGTTCGTCCTCCAGCCCATTTCCCCGACGCGATCGACGCCGCTCTCCCGAGTCATCTGATCTTCCTTTCGAGGATGCTGTTGCAGGTCCGAGCACAATCCCCTACACGGAAAGAAATGAAGATGTCCACATGAGAGATGAAGGGAGATCCCCTCGTGAGGGCAACAGTATCTGGATTAAAGGACAAGCTACGAAGGGAGACAAGGAGGGAAAGGGGCGAGCAGACTTGGGAAGGAAGGGTACTGTGTACCCTTGAAGGGGGGTATGTGATGGCTGAACCATTTAGGCCATCACAGTCAGCCGAGTGTCATGCATATATTAGATGTATGTCGCCATCCAATATCTCTACTCCGTATCCTCCCGTAGTACCATATAAATAGTCGCTCCCATTGTAAATGTTCCCTTCAGTCTTTTCTCAATATCAGAATTTGGTCTGGTAACTCGAGTGAAAGATCTTAGTGTGCTGTTGTCCATAGTACAAACTACTGGTCAACTGTTACATTATCTCATCTGCGACATTAATTGGATAGCATGGCTTGGTTATGGGCAATAAGAAAGATGTTGAACCCCACAGACGCCAACTGCAGTCTTTGCCAATGCCATCGGAAGCGCCAGTAACTACTGAAGGAGTGGTAAGGATGGAATTCGTGCAGCCAGAGCAATCGATGAACCTGCCTAGGCACCTTTGCTTGCACCATGGACGATGATGCTGAGTGCAGCAACACCCATCGCTCGAGTCTCACCATCTTGCATGTGACAATGATCCAGCATGTTTGGCTGACAATTTCTACAGAATATTCAGTCAATGGTCACTCTTCAAACTCTCCGATGTTGCCTGTCTCATCCTTGTCCCAGCCTCTCGGATGGGGGCTTCTTCATTCCTCTGTACTCCCATCAGCAACAGCTCGTCTGGATCCAGGAATCATCCGTCGACGACTCTCTCCGCACTCTTGAATACAAATACGGTTCACTCAGTTCCTCGGCCAGTTCTGCGGGGCCCATGAACCCATCTCCAGCGGTCCACAGACTACCTTCCTCAACCACAGCGTGTCTCATCCATCACAGCGATCACTTTGTTATCCTCGCCATTCCTGATGAATGCGCTGCAGATGCCCTGACACTGCAAGCATTTCTCAGTGTTTCATGACAAAACATTGTAAAAAAAATAAAGGAAAGAGATACTCTTTTATTTACAATTTTGTTTAACAAAAAAGACAAATATCATACAGCATCATTTTTGTCATTTTTTCTGTCAAGACATGATTTGAGATCATTTCTTATGTTGGGAATATAAAAAATTTAACCTTTTTCTTCTGCCTGTTCCTTGCAAAACAAATAAAGAAAAGACAATGTAACTTTTCTCATAGCAAGCATTTTTGCATGTTTTATTAGAAATAAGATAGCATATTATTCTTCAGAACATGCTGAAAGAAAACACCAAATTTTTCTTCGAGAAACATGGTTGTTCCTGGATGCTGATTGGCTGGCTAGAGTGTTATAACCAAAAATATATAGCATGTTTCCTAAACATTTATTTTCATAGAATATCTTTTGATTCAAATTTTCACTCCAGAAAATCGAAAATGCTTGCTGTGAGAAAAGTTACATTGTTTTTTCTTTATTTGTTTTGCAAGGAACAGGCAGAAGAAAAAGGTTAAATTTTTTATACTCCCAACATAAGAAATGATCTCAAATCATGTTTTGACACAAAAAATGATGAAAATGATGCTGTATGATAATTGTGTTTTTTTTTAAACAAAATTGTAAATAAAAGAGTATCTCTTTCTTCTATTTTTTTTACAATGTTTTGTCATGAAACATTGAGAAATGCTTGCAGTGTGACCGCGTATCTTCCCTGTTTCTGGAAAGCAGCTTCGATCGCTGCATCACTGGTATCGTTCCTCCCCGTCCCAGAAGCCACTGTGAAGTGTGTTTGTGACCTCCTTGCATTGCTTCGCTTCGACCTGCTCGTTGCAGGCATCATAGGTGGAGCTGCTGCGCGAGGGTATTCACTTCCTTACTAACGAAGATGGAGAGTCAGGCATCTTCACAAAGGTTCGAGGGTTGCTGCCAAGTGGATCAAGCAACAGTTCGAGCAAACCGGTGCAACATGCAGGTTAATGGCATTCGAGGTGGGCTTTGCACCAAATGTGATCTGGTGAGCCTTTCAGTCTTGACGGCGCACTTGTCTGATGCATATACAGTCGATACAATGCCACGACAGATATGTTGAAAGTTGTCCTCATTTTGGGATACTATGACTCATGTGGCTCATTTGGCTCAGAGCGGGCAAGTTCAAACATCTACAGATACTTTAGGCTGCGCTCGCTGACACATTGAATGCATATATGCTATAGGCACCTGGTGGAAACGACGATGGCTTGGGAACAATCTCAATTCTCAGTATTGCACGGGCGCATCAAGCAAACCGGGATTACCTTCAGCAGCAATGTTGAACTGGTCGTGTTCGCAGGAGAAGAGCAGGGCCTGGTCGGATCCAGGGCATATGTGATATGTTCATCCATAGTACTCGGATGTCGCATTATCTGACAATGGCATTCTGCTGCAGAGGAACTGCGCAGAAAAGGTGCCAACATTACACTGATGATTCAGGTGGACATGTTGGCATACCGTGTCTCGCACGAGTCTCCACAGCTGGGGCTTCCAAAATCGTGGGTGACAGGCTCGTGTGTGAACAGCATGCTCACCCTTATTTGCTTCTTCAGCATAGGTACACCCAAGGTCGCACAGCTTGCTGCCAATATCTCGGCCATCTATAGTCCGGAGCTCAACATTGGCTTTACTCCAGCATGCTGTAGTGACCATCAGGTGTGTGCCCGCCTTCCTTTTTGCTGTTTGTCGCTATGTGTATGTATGGGCTCAGAACTACCTATTATTGCAGTCGTTCCACGAGCAGGGGTTCCCTGCAACGCACTTCTATGAGTGTGCAGGGAGGAGTGAGATTCCCTTTCCATTGTAGATAAACCTATCAACTGACTAGTGCTCTTTCCAGTCGCTGATCCCATGTACCACAACAGCGGTGGGTTACCCTTAACCATACCTCCATAAGGATTTAACAGAATGTTGTGGCAGGCGACATTAGCGACAGGCCAGGGTACAATTTATTCCAGGTCCTGTTCTCTTTGTCACCTGGCTTGTTATGATATGGATGGCGGATGGCGGATGGCTCCATCCAGTTTGCCATACTGCTCCATGCTGCTGGCTTTGATCTCCCTACCGGGACTCGTCTTGAGGATCTGGATTGATGCTAGGTGTAATGATGGTGATCAAGCTTTGCACGTTCTGATATCCCTGAGTCAACATGGGAGGGGTAATCTTATGTTTTATATAACATGGAGGTATTGTCGAGAAATTATATTCATAGAAAGATGGACCAGCCTACATTGCTATAGAGATGCTTCATGTTGAGCCTGGTTATAATGCCCCCACACTATATGACCTCCACCACGCTCATCTCCCCTATCACCTTTCTATCCACTGAAGTTGCATCCGACCCAGCTTCCTTGTGTTCCCTATCCAGTAAACCAATGCATGCCCCCATACATGGGGAAGTAGTACCATGCAAGTGAGGGCAGGAGCATGCCGCCCAGGACGACTACGGTGTAGTTCATAGAAGTAACATTCGCACCAGGTGATGTGGGGAACATGAAAATGATGGTCATGAACACCATGAACACCACTGCGATGAAACCAATGGGTAAACTCTGCAGATATGATGTTAGCGCCAACGCCAAGAGCAGGTGAGAAAAGGGGGAGGGGACCTACAAAGACACCTAGGTTGAATGGCCTGGGCTTGAAGTCGTTCTCAAACACGAAATGTGCCACGATAGGTATCACATATGCAACATAGAGAGCTGTGATCGATACCGCAAACATGGCGTTCGTTGCCTGGGCACCCGGAAACATGAGTGCACCAAAAAGAGCCTCTATTACAACGGAGAACCAGACAGTGTTGACTGGTGTTCCAGTGTAACTGTTCATGCAGTAAAGGATGCTCAAAAAGGGGAGTGCGCCGTCCCACAAAAAGGCAAAGCATTGACGCGATGTCACGAGGACCTGCCAGAGGAAGAGTTGGTCATGTTAGTATGGCCATGCTCTGGAAGTTGGTGCAGACTAGGAGACATCACCATGCTAGATCCCATCATGCACCTAGTGGCAAGGTGATAAGAAGGGACATACAAGGAATGGAAGAATAGACATACTGTGCTGCAATGACGAACGACCAGAGTGCCAAGGTGCCTCGCTCCCCAAAGCTGTTGAAGAGGATCTGGGCCATTGGCTGGTCAATCAGGCTGTTTAACAAGTACTCAATATCCGTGCCCATGCAGAACACAAGAGCGATATCAATGGCTGAGATGCAAGCCAAGTAAGAAAGATGTGCGATAACAAGAAACTTGGACGGAGGAGACACACCTACTCCGAGGACACCAGAAATGGCGATGGAGCCGACCTGTGCCAGATGGTCAGTCATGTGGGAACCAGGGGTCACAACAATAGTGATGGCAGCATTTGAGGCTTCCTCACTGATATGCACAGCAGAGTTGAATGAACCTGCAGATAGTAGTCAGCATCAGAGACCAAGCCAAAACACATTTACATATATGTACAGATTGTCCAAAGGGGGGCCATGAAAGACATGATAGATGCAAAGCCATTTGGCCAGCCATCAACTATGCAGGGGGTGAGACCGTTCATTTGCATGACATTCAATATGGGAGAATATATACAGTTCATGAAGTTTCCAAAGGCATAGCTGGCAGTGTTCTTGTATTCTTTTGGCATTGCTGCTGGGAAAGCAACTATCACCACGAAGCAAAGACTGATCAAAGGTTGACATCAAGACTGCTTTTGAAATTCTACTAGGAGATACACACAAGACGTAGATGGTAACATAGAGTGTTTTGCAGCCTGGCAGGTGTGGCTGTTGCAAGGCAGCACACAGTGCCATGGGTGAAGTGGACTGGAAGGTATATGGCACTGACAGTAGCATGAAGTTGACGAAGATTGAGGGTAGAAGAAAGACTGGCATACTAGGTTTGTGCTTGGGTTGCAAAAAGTGTTTGACCAGATCCAATGCTCACAGCAGCAGTGATTTGGACAGCACAACCCTAGTTGATAGAGGCTTCATCAGGTGCATGTCAGTAGGTACAAATCTTGGAAGATAAACTAAAACCTAGCTCACCAATTGACACAATATTCCCGATTGTGTTTGTGTCTACGCACCGAATAGTGTCACGCGGGTAGGGCTAACAGTAATGAAAAACGTACACCCAACGATCCAGCAGAGCAAGTTTCGGCAATGAGGTGAGGAGAGCGTGCATCCAGTAGTAGAGCTACAGACATCGGTGCA
>JAYMGJ010000498.1:0-62915 GCA_037178675.1 Scleroderma bovista
TGGTCATAGCCAATATGAATAACGTAGTCGAATTCCAAGGCCGCTTCTGGCTCCAAACTCAGGGCTTAGCAATGGGCCAGGCTCCGTCGCCTGACATAGCTAATCTATGGGGCGCCTACTTTGAGGAACATCTTTTCTCCAGCGAGCGATCGCTTAAGGACTTAGGGTGGGCGTTCATCGGTAGATATATCGATGACGTACTTGGAATTGTATATGCCGATAGTGCGGAAAATGCACTTAAGGTAGCATCTATCTTACGGTATGATGACCCTGGCAAAGAACGTGTTCGGCTACTGTGGGAAGCTTCGGAATATAACGTTCCGTTCCTGGACATGTTGGTGTATCTCGATCCGGTCACCGGTCAGATCGGTCACCGACCCTATCAGAAGAAGCTAAACCACAAAGAACGTATCCCATGGGTATCTCACCACCCCAAAGATGTTAAGCGGGGAACTTACATCGGTGAGATGTCACGACTGGCCACGCTCTCGTCCTCCGTTGAGGAGTACGTCTCAGCCATTAAAGACCTTAAGGGTCTCTATATGGCGCGTGGGTACCCAGAGAAGTTGGTATTAACCTGGACTAAGGATCACCTAGCAGAACGGTGGGCACAACGACTCTCTGAGCCGGAACCCGCACGGCCCGTTCTGGTCCTCAAAACAGAGTTTAATCCGGCATGGTATGCGTTCAATGTCGATGAGCTCGGCAGTACTATCACAGCCAAATGGATGACGTATCTTAACGCCATCTATGACCACATGTGGCGCACAGAAAGCGCCGCAGAAAAGTCCCGACACGAGTTCCGACCAGGTATTCCCTTAGGAAGGTCTATCGGGTTCACTCCGGAAGCTCGGACGTTCGTCATAGACGAGTACCCTGTTTCTGTTGCTAAGCAACGGCCACCTGCTCCCCCTCGGGGTGACT
Organism: Scleroderma bovista; assembly: GCA_037178675.1. NCBI lineage: Eukaryota > Fungi > Basidiomycota > Agaricomycetes > Boletales > Sclerodermataceae > Scleroderma > Scleroderma bovista. The sequence continues at coordinate 925 of JAYMGJ010000498.1, forward strand.
GGCAGGGAGCCTGCGGACCCTCCGGGTCTAAAGGTACCGCTGATGGGCCCTCCTCTTCAGGGGAGTGTGCTAGTCTCGGCCAAGTTGCGGCCAGCGCGCGGTGGCAGAACGTGGTGCCGTCTGAACGGCCTTGTGACTGGGTGGTTACCCACTATGGTAGGCTGACCGACGGTGAGTCCGTCGAGCGCTCAGTCGAGGAAACTATCTTCGACGTCAAGCGTGCAGGTCTCTGTGATAAACGGTGGCTCGTGAGTAGAAAGCGTACGCGCAACCTATTCGACGTGTCACAAGCTTGGAAGCGATCGCTACTGAGCGAGCTAGACAGTACTCGGGAAGATTCTCCCGACTACTGGGATCAATTGATCGACATCGACATCAACGATGTAGAGATTTAGACTAGGGCTCTGCAGTATAAGGCTAGAGGCACCCGAACGGAACCTCGGCTTTTGTTCGAACCAAAAACCTAACCAACCTTAACTGCAACCTAACTAATCTTAAACCCTACCCCTAACCGGGTTAACTACCGAACCTAACCGAACCTAACCATACCTAACCGGTGGTGTAGGCTAGGAACCGGCGGAGTTTAAAATTCCTAAAAAGGAAGCTGGGTAGCCCCGGCTGTCACGTGATCACCGGCTATCGGTTCAATGCGGACCGGTCACGTGATCAGGCACGAGCTGTCTGCGAGTCTAGGCTCGGTCCGACTCCGGTCGGATAAATCCTTTTGAAGTTTCTCCGAACTTTCCCCGTACGGCACAAGGGGCCCGGGCAGAAGTTCTTTAACGAGTTGGCAATAGTGCGGAACTGGCCCTAGGTCCGATCCCGCCGGTAGCTCCGATTCGCTACCGTTGCCCCGGCTATGCAACCGTCTTCGCTCCGCTCCGGCGGAGAAACATCGTTCCCTTGGTGCGGAATTCCTGTCGGATCTGATCCGATCAGGTGGGCATGAGGCTCCGCCTCATGCCCTAGGCATGGCCGCTCTGCAAGCGGCGCCAAGGCCCCGGGATAGGGCTCGGATCTTACGGATCCAATGCGATGGAAGCGATCACCTCGAGGTAACGCCTCATGTATCGTTGTCCCCCCAAGGGGGGAACGTGTTGCACGGTAATTAACACCGGCAGTAAGGCCTTAAGGGTCTAGTCCAATCGGTTAAGTGAGTAACCGTCTTCCTATCGCGAAGGCTGTGTGTAGTGCCGCTCTGCCCCCCACAACGTGGTTCTCGGCATCGGAGACGCTTGCCAGCTTAGTACCGATTGGTTGATTAGGGAATCATGTGGTAACTTTGCCGTACCAACCCCGCTGTTTGAGATTCCGACTCAGCAACGGTCTACGGATAAAAGAGATAACGAGAAGGGCTGATGAGACAATAAGTCGAAAGGCACCCCGGTCTTCTGTCCCCGCACAGGAACCACCTTCCCTCTCGCACTCGTCTCTCTAGCTCCGCAAGCTGGATTTATCGCAAAAATCGCTTCGCGATTTTTGCTCCCACCTAACCTAACCCTAAGTAACCTAACGTTGCGACACGACCACCACCACCACTAGTGTCAACAACCCAGCACACACACTGTGGCGTGACCACCACCACAATGACAAGGCAGCATTGATGACGATGATGACGACAATGAGTGCATGGCCAGTGCCACAGTGGTACAACGGCGACTATGGCAAGGAGGAATGATGATTGCAACAAAGAATGGGGACAACAACAATGCTACAGCAGATGGTGTAGAAGGAACCAATTAGTATTTAGTAGATTACAATGTAGTAGCTACAATTGAATACAGGGTTATGCAGTTTGACTACAGAATGACACAGTGTGTTGCAAAGTGTAACAGTGCTATACAGTGGACAGCGCACGAGATTCTGTGTCACAGTGTTGTACAAATGGGGACCTATCTGTACCACTGTGGGAACTGTAGCTGACTGTACAGCTTTGCACAGCTCAGCACAGCAACTTAGGGTTTTGCTGATGTGTGTTTGATCTGATTTTGTGCAAATCATGGATACCTTGCAAAACATACCATCTGATCTGCATAAATGACACATAGCAGGAAACCATGATTTGTACAAATCAGTGGGTATGTGATTTGCACAAATCAGTGAGTATGGTGTGCGCAAGTCAGATGAATGGTTTTTGCGCAAATGAATGGGTATGTGGTTTGCGCAAAACCATACCCTCTGACTTGCACACACCATACTCACTGATTTGTGCAAATCAAATACACATTGAGTTGTGCAAAACATACCCTCTGATTTGCACACACCATACCCTCTGACTTGCGCACACCATACACACTGATTTGCACAAATCACATACACATTGATTTGCGCAAACCATACACACTGAATTGCCCAAATCATACAAACCATGATTTGCGCAAAACCATACCATCTGACTTGAGATACCCACTGATTTGTGCAAAAATCAGTGGGTATGTGATTTGCGCAAATTAGTGGGTATGGTTGTGCAAATCAGATGGTATGGTTTTGCGCAAATCAATGGGTATGTGATTTGCGCAAATCAGTGGGTATGGTGTGAGTGACTCAGAGGGTATGGTTTTGCGCAAATCAATGGGTATGTGATTTGCGCAAATCAGTGGGTATGGTGTGAGCGACTCAGAGGGTATGGTTTGGCGCAAATCAATGGGTATGTGATTTGCGCAAATCAGTGGGTATGGTGTGAGCGACTCAGAGGGTATAGTTTGGCGCAAATCAATGGGTATGTGATTTGCGCAAATCAGTGGGTATGGTTTGGCGCAAATCAATGGGTATGTGATTTGCACAAATCAGTGTGTATAGTTTGTGCAAACCCCATACCCATTCATTTGCGCAAATCATACAAACCATGATTTGCGCAAACTATACACACTGATTTGTGCAAGTTTCTTGTAAAAATCTCTTATTTTGCGCTAAATAGTGGATCAAATGTTGGGATAACCCTGTCCAACCCTAACCAACTTAACAAATAGATATAGAATCGTGAGAGAGTAAACCTGGGTAGTCCCGGGTGTCACGTGATCACCGGCTATCGGCTCAATGCGGTCCGGTCACGTGATCAGGCACGAGCTGTCTGCGGGTCTAGGCCCGGTCCGACTCCGGTCGGATAAATTACTCCGATCAATCTCCGACTTTTTTCCGACAGGCACATGGCGCCCGGATAGAAGTTCTTTAACGAAGTGGGGCTAGTGCGCAACAGGGCCGATGTCCAATTACGCCGTGACAACCGTTACTGTCACCGCCCCCCGGCTATTTAGTTATCCGCTTCCGTAGAACAATAGAGTCTACAAATGGAGTTATATCGGGTGTTTTTCGGAACAATGGCCGCTCTGCAAGCGGCGCCCGATTGGCTGGATAAGCATCGGATCTAAAGGATCAGAAGCTCCAGAAGCATTTCCTATTAGGTAACGCCTAATTTGGATCTTGCATTGTCCAAGACAATGGTAGGCTAAACGGTTTATTGTTCATCCTGTATATATCGGGAGTACATCACCGGGAAGTTGGTTCACCTGACGATCGGGTCGCGATCGGCTGAGTGTAGTGCCGCTCTGCCCCCACTACGTGGTTCTCGCATCGGAGACGCTTGCCAGTCTAGTAGCACCGAACCAATGGTAACCAATGGGATAAGTCACTCTTATCAACGCTTGCGATTCGGACTCCGCTCCAAATCCCTGTCCATGCAATATATAAAGAGACGAAAGAGGCTGATGAGACTTCAAGTCGAAAGAGCCACGCTTCGGTGTTTACACTAGAGCGCCCTTCCTCCCTCGTCTTTTCTCATCACCCAGCAACCTGGCTCCCCGTTGGCACTACCCTGTGTGGTGTTCTACTCCCCTAACCCTAAGTCCAAGACAATGGTAAGCTAAACGGTTTATTGTTCATCCTGTATATATCGGGAGTACATCACCGGGAAGTTGGTTCACCTGACGATCGGGTCGCGATCGGCTGAGTGTAGTGCCGCTCTGCCCCCACTACGTGGTTCTCGCATCGGAGACGCTTGCCAGTCTAGTAGCACCGAACCAACGGTAACCAATGAGATAAGTCACTCTTATCAACGCTTGCGATTCGGACTCCGCTCTAAATCCCTGTCCATGCAATATATAAAGAGACGAAAGAGGCTGATGAGACTTCAAGTCGAAAGAGCCACGCTTCGGTGTTTACACTAGAGCGCCCTTCCTCCATCGTCTTTTCTCATCACCCAGCAACCTGGCTTCCCGTTGGCACTACCCTGTGTGGTGTACATCCCCCCTAACCTAACCTAACCTAAGTACCAAACACGTTTGGTGCATGACAGCGAGTGGCAGCCTCATGCTCTGCAGCAGATATTTTTGAGTGTCATTTTTTTGCCTCTGCAGTCTCCACAGCATCCTCTTCATCTTTGAGGTCAGACTCAGAAATTTTCTTCATAAATTCTGTCCTGATGGCCTACATGTCAAGCAAAGTAAATAATAAATTATGTAGTAAATGCTATGGATACATATAAGTACTCACAGATCATAGGCCATTGGGCAGTGCAATGGAAGGGTGGTTGGCCTGGGGAGTCACAAGAATTGCCTTTCAGCAATCCTTGATGATCTTCACCCTAGCCTGGTCATCTCCCCTTTGGGTGATGTAATTTTCCTGATGATCTGCAAGAATCTTAGCAAAAACAATGGTCCAGCAAGCCATTTGTGTACATATTATCAGTGTGCAATCAATGGATGAAGCAATGAGTACAAAACCCTTGTCACCAGTGACACCAAATTCAACATCACGTGATTAGCACGCACAGCCTTGAGCCCTGAGGCCTGCACCACTGTGGAAGGCTCTTCCCTTTCACCCATGGCTACCGTACTGGATGGTTCCCCGGCCCCCTCCTATACAGTGTATCCGTCGAGATACTTTAATGAGGCCCGCAACAGCTCCCCTCCTACTCAGCGTTGTGGACAGACAGGGAATGGTAGCGGGGGTGCTTCCATTCCTCCGAGTCCTGGCACCACAACGAGATCGGTATCTACGCCACGTCCAACAGTCGCGGCCCGCAAGACCCAAACGTCGGATCTGGCCAGTACTTCACCAAGTTACTCCCCCATCGCATCAGTGGATGCTTCTACTGATGATCGCCACGCTGGTAGTGTTGATCATCGTTCAAAGGTTTTTACAACCGTTACTCGAGGGTTGGTGGATGGTATGCCCTATTTTTTGTTTTGTTTTTTAATTGTACTTTTTCTGAATAAACTTTAGATCGTTGCATCGAAATGCTACGACATGTTTGCTGGCGCACGGACCATCATTTTATGGTGAGTTTTCAGCGCCGCTGTTAACACTTAACTTACTAACTTACTTAGAAAATTAGCGGGTTCTCCCGTGACCAATTTGATATCATCTCCGCTACAGTCTATGCTTACGAAGATCTGTTTGGAAGACCACGGTATGTTAGTTATGAATATCCGACTGTGTACCAACATTCATTTTATTGCAAAGCTTATCATACTTAGCAAGTCAAGAGATCATTATTTTTGAATGGGCCAGCGCCATCCACGAAACTCCCATCAAGGAGTTCGTTCGAGCCACGCAAAATGACATCCTATCACTCCCGTATCCCACCTCGTTAATTAGTATTCAGCTAGAACAAAATGAGTCGATTCCTGGCATCAATACCGACTCTGCATTCATTCCTGACACTTCCTTGGAATTTTCTTCAAAAGTACGCCCCCGTTTAAACCAGTATCAAGCCATTCTGGAGGTGGCGTTCTCCCAGCCCTGGGAAAGTGTTCTTCAAAAAGTGAAGGAGATTGTTGCAGAATACCCCGAAATACTCATGGTCACTATTGTCAACATCACGGAAAGGAAGTACCAGTTTCCAGGGCCTGACAGTGAGGCTTGGCAAACATTTTCGGCTCATTCTATGCTTGATTTTGATATGTTCCTTTCACTGGACCTCGAACTGGATGGTTCTGTACCTCAGGAGGCAGCATCACCCAATAATCCAGTTATCCCCCCCCTTGTCAGCGGTGGTCATTGTTGGTGCTCGCTTGAGAGCATTGAATATCATGTCTGGGTGAAAAACAGGCTCGAGGGGAAGTGCATTGATCTGGATGTTATCGATGGTGATGAGTGTTATGCGTGCGGGGTAAGGTCGTATCGTCCTTTTTGTCTTAGCAATACTCACACCACCTTTTTCCAGGAAATCATAACTGATTCTGGTATGGAGAACGTCCGGGAAGTGTCCACTCGCGGACTTGAGTTGATTAAAGAATCTTTGATCGTATTATGCCGGACTGTATCAGCATCCCCTGATGACATTTCCTTGCTTCAGGATGCTGCCGTTACATTCACGTTTTCTCGGGCAAACCTTATCACGCAATTCAACCATGCAGTGGAAAAGACCGCCCATCGCCGGTACATCAGCTGGTTTCGAAAGTCGTTCAGGGGCGCAAAGCGCAGGCTCGATGATGATCGCGAGCCTGGTTCCTCTGGGACTGGCACCACTCTTTCTCGTTCCACGCGCCTCAGAACTCGAAGCTAGCGATATGAGTCTTTGGATCCCAGGTCTCGAACTCCGGAACTGCCATTGCCTGCGCCGCTTTGTTCACGAATACGACTTTCATATATTTTTTCTTGTATGAATACGCAAGGACGGCCTTCATACAACTCTATTCGGTTTACTTCATATTCTGTGCGTTTTCTTGTATTCTCCATTTGTATGCTCCACTATCTGTGTTTTGCCACTGTATCCGCACCCTGAAATTTGTGTTTCCATCTTTTCAATCAAAATGTTTGTACTCACACGGATCTTCCCTCAGTCTTATAAGTGCCAGGCTACCAGCCTGCTTTTACAATTTGTTGTCTCCTCGAACAGTTGCTCATGATCCTGATGGCCTACTTGCGCCATTACAGATCATATCTTGCCCCCAGTCCCGCAAGGGAGTATGGCTGACCGCACAGAGACACGACTTCCCCATGTCCGCCGTCTGCATCGTCGGTACCATGATGTCACGCCATCCAATGTATCGGTTGCTGCAGGACCTGGACCTGGACCGCCCCAGATCGTCGATAACGCTTCTTGTCCTGGTGCCAGATCTGATTCTCCCGCACTCGAAACATTTGATCTCGACCATATCATTGAATATGCCCATCTCGACTACATCACTGCCGTGCACTTCAATCGCGACGCATCCCTGATCCGTGTCGTGCTCCCTGGATGGGCTACTAATGTACGTCCCTTCTTGAAGCTTTATCTACTATCCCCTGCAGTAGGACCCGTGGTAACTGTGTGCAGACGGATATGGAACACGACGACAGGACAATGTCTTAAAACCCTTGCAAAAGGACAAGACGCCGTATGGTACGCCCCATTCTCCCTACTCGTCACGCTGATAGACCCTGCCCAACCACAAGTCCTGGCAGCCAACACGTCCAGTTTTCTCCCGATTCAAAATTCATTCTGTCGACTGCCCACGACAGCACGATCAGGCTGTGGGACTACCACACTTCACGTTACCTCAAGAAACTCATTAGCCACCGCAACGAGAAATTTTGCATCGCTGCCCGTTTCAGTGTCACAGGCGGAAAATGGATCGTCTCAGGTAGTGAATTTGCAGAGTAGAGAAGTTGTGCAAACATTGGATGGGCATTCGGGTGCGTTTGTAACTTGTTTCTGACTCTTACTTGATGCTCTAAACAAATGATAGGTGTCGTTGTAGCTGTTCCAGTAAGTGATACATGGTCTGTTACTTCACCTTCCCACCATTCACCTTGTGTTGATAGACACATCCCAACCAAAGTACGACATCTGGTTTGATCGAGCCAGACCTAGCAATCCGGATATGGGCAGATCACGGGCCCTCTTCGTAAGTGTATGCGGTACACCACCCTTTGTATGTGTAACTTTACTTTGTGCGGTATAGCATCTTGATTTGCAATATACATAATAGAATGTATGTCCTCATCCAGAGGGTGATATCATGACCAAAAGCAAAGCAGCGTGATAATAATACATGTAAAATGATGGACAATATGACGATCGTGCACTCTCCCAACGATATTATACTTGTCACATCGGCTTCGCATTGAGGAGATCTGGGATTGATAGTAGGTCGTGATGTCTTTGAGGGAATGGGGGTCCATATACGCACCTTTCGCGACCTCCTTGTCAGCTTCCGACAGTCCAGAATCATTTGCCTCCAGGAAAGCGTCGACCTGCCAGCAAGCAACGGGTCAGCGTTCCGAATGTCAAATAACCATAACTAACCTCATCCATGACCTGATTGTCGTCCTCACCGTGAACCAAGTCAAGGTCACTATCATCCTCGTCATCACCCACATCATCAATCGCAAACGGTGTCCGCTCCAAGAATGCCGCGCTCACTGCCTTAACGTGTGGCAGAGAGGTGAACCCTGCCGAGGATAATGCCGCCGCCGACAATCCATCTTCCAAAGGACTGTCCGCGATCGTATCAACTGTAAGCGTCGATGATGATGCCTTGGAAGGCGAAAGTGTTGTCTCAGTCTCGCCAGATGGAAAGCTCGATTTGCTCGATATCGGTGAGAGAAGAGACTCGCGCGCTTGGGGTTCCACCGCCCTTGTATATCGACCGATAGCAGGGCGGTAGATGACCTATATACCACCAAACAGGCAGGTCAGCGACTCCATCACACGTTTGAATCACAAGAATGAGACTCGACACAGACCTGGTGTTTGCCAATTGTCTTTCCCAGCTCGTCGCTGAGCTTGTGGAACATTTTCTTGTTGTCGGCCGTGGCAATGTTCGACCAGAGGTCACCTAAGAACCCGCTGTTGTGTGTCGGGAGCTCCAGGTCCGGTACAGTCTCCAGCCTAAAGGACGCTACCAAATCCGTCTCAAAGAAAGACTCGAGGATCTCATCCGCCAGAACGACCATGCGGAACCTGCCCAGTGTCATTAAGGGGTCATTCAGAGAACGCATACGAAATACATACGTGGCCAGGTTCAGGTAAGGTTGATTATTGCCGATCTGAACTGGGACACTTTCACCAGTATTAGGGTCGGTTTCTTGCGGAAGGAGGGCATCCCCATATTCGAACGCGTTGCTCATGAATCTACTAACTGCACCGAGGTAGGCGTCGCCGATTTCGAAGCGGAAGATGAACTGGGAACAGTCTCAGACACGGTCAGGTCAAGCAGTCGATCGCTGTTACTTACAAGAAGGGATTCCGATAACGTCAGGACTTCATCTTTCGACAGATACCCGTCCTTGTCTTTATCGTGCAAATTGAAGAACCACTCGATGCTCTCCATCAAGTCACTGAACATGATACCATCCAATCCCGAGACGACATCCTTATACAACTCAGCATAAATCCATACGTACCAGTAAAGGACAGTCAAACCTGGAAGGAAAGCGATCCTCTGCAAGAGGTGTCCCAAAAGAAGAACAGTCGATCGATCAATTCATGTTCGGCCACCTCGCGATCAATGCGTTGCTGGTTCCACACCCCCAGCGTGAGCACACCCGACGAACTTCGTAGACCAAAACATACCTGGAACCCATTGAAGATGATCTTCTCATTCCTGGCCCACGTCAAGATCTCACTCAGGAACACCCTGAACGTTGGCAAACCAAACCTCGTTTCAGGCCGATCTTGGTTCGGATCGTTTGTTTGTATGAGCGACGGAGGAGGTGCAACAGCAGGCAGCGGCGGCTCCTCGCACATGGCCTTGTACAGAGCATCATAAATCAGTCCCGCCTGGTCCTTTGAAAACCGACCCAGAGTTTTGAGGTTCCGTATCGCTCCTCGCTTGGAGAAGTTTTCGATATTGTTCACGATTTCGTTCCGGAATCTACGTCGTTCGGATAGGATTGTGTCCTCTGAGATAACCGAAAATTCACGGAAGGAGACGAGAAGAAGCTCTTGGAACCGGGTGATTGCACGCGCTCGAGGGTCCGAGGAGTCAGGGTGAGCAGAGTCGCCAAGGGACGCGAAATATTCGCGCATCAGGCTAGCGGTTAATCAAACTTAGGACATAGCAGTAAAAGAGACACCCGTACTCACTTCAAGAACCCTCCATCATCCTGAATCTGAAGCAATTTGTCTCCATTGATTTTAAGGATAGCTAAACAAGTGTTGTTATTCCGACGTCATCACATTTGATATGGGCACTGACCAAGTCTGACGGATATGTCAACATACAGCATCGCAGTCAGCAAGTTCGACGAAATATATAACGTACCCAACCTGGAAGAGAACCCTGGGTCCCATACAGAAAAAGCAATCCACTATGCGAAAAGCGAACACCATGGGCATGCTATTTATAAAGCTTGAAGACCCAAATGACTTCAGTAGACAGGCTTCAGTTGGAACTGCAGAGTGACCTACAGACTCAGGAACCACGGTAAAGATGCGACTGACAGCTGGACATCAACCCTTTGAAAGTGTTCGTGCAGGATTGGCAGACAACGAGTAACCAAAGACTCGAACACTCTCTGGTCTAGGAGCGTTCCATGCATCGTGGGACTGCGGGCGGCATTCAGTGTCTCCACAGTAGCATCCTCGCAATTTCATACCTGTAATAGCCTGGAAGTAGGCGATCGCAGAGAACTTCGAGAAGCCAGAAAGTCTGCTCCTCTGACATGTAGCTGCACGATCACTCAGAAACCTGAAGTAAAACACAGTGCACGAGACATACATCAGAATGGCAGCCGAAAGAATGTTCATCGCCTGTGATGGGTTCGAATAATCACGAAAGCATCAAACCATAGGGAGGGATATCCTAACCTGACAATACCCAACTTCTGGATTCTTATGAGAATAGGCCTGAAGAACCCGTCGAAGCGCGTTGATCCCTTCATCGGACTGGTAGCCGGCGTACTCTGGAAGACTCCGGTGAAGGTCTTTCTCGATGTCCTCAAAGCTCGTGCTGTTCTTTCCCTTGATTTTCTCGACGACGTCAGCGTACAGCCCAGGATTCGCATAGCGAAGGTACATGGAACCAGAAAGTGTTTCCCACATCTCGCCACGAAGTCGATTTGGTAGTCCAACCTGAACTAGGCGGGTGCATTGTGGGTATCTCAGTAGTGTAAGGTTTCGACCGTGGGCTGATTGCCACAAGACTTGTCAGGATGCGATAATCGAGTAAGAAGGTGTAGGTGCACCCACTCCGTAGATATGTTGTCCAAAGCTTTATCTTTGACGCCTCCCGTAGTCTATTCATATTAGCTAAGTGATGGACATTCCATGGGATACGCTCACTTTTTCGGATCTCCCGGAAACTTGAACTTTAACCCCAGCCCGCCGTGGTATTCAGGTTCTGGAATCGGTGTTCCTTCCTTCGTCTCTGAAATCAGACTTCCATCTTCTCGTTCATTGTCCGCAACTGGGAACGAGGAAACCAGGTATTCAGAGTAGCATGTCTTCACGAAGCCCTTTACGACTTTCATCTGTCCACGTTGTAATTCGGCCTTGAGCGCTTCCCTCAGAAGACTACAGAACGCGTCTGCTGTTGGTCGCAGGGACGTTAGCTGTACGATCTAGTCTCACCAAAGCGCATACATTGAATCAATGTTGCGCCTCGCTTAGCATTTGCAAATTCACAGAGGTACGCAGAGACTCACGATCTTCATCGTATGCCATGTGACAAGACTCAGTGCATATACACCAGCACGGGCATTAAGCCGTTCGACGCGTCGGACAGTCGACAGAGGTATGGTAAATTTAACCGATTTACGGTCTAGCGAGCTGAACGCGAGATATGGCGGGATTAGATGGAGTTTGCCAGCCTAAAGAAGGGTGATCTCTAAGATGCCATATTTGATGATAGGACATCTGAGCACGGAAGCTTGGAAACTCACATATGCGTCTTCGACTCCTGGTTCCCCCAGTGTGAGCACAGCATTAATCTCCATCTTGTCAACGTCGCCTGAAGAAGCGGATTTCTCCCCATCCTTTGAGCACTGTATCGACGTTGATTCATGTATCGAGAAAAATGCATGGAGAAGTTGGTCTTTGGTGGGATCTTTGAAGTTGCGGACCTGAGTCGATATCGTGGACATGGTGTAGTCGCCCGACCAGAGTCACTGTACTGAAGTGCGTTCTTACAGAATCCTATTTGGCGATTTGAAGTTTATATCCACGAGAGAGCGGATGTGAGACACAGTCGAGTGGTGAAGAAGTCAGCGACACGGTCGACTCACAGTAACTGGGCCGTATGTTATCCTTAGTGTTAGCAAAACAAGTCGGAGTGATGCACAATTCCAAATCAGGCTAGCTACACAGCAGCTGCGCCAGTAACAGCCACCTGAGTTACCAAAGTGTTGTCCCAAAAGGCTACAATCATGTTGTGAGCTTCTCGACGAGCACTTGCAATCTGAAGCTACTTACTTGTATACTAGCTGTAAACTTCGTAGATGAAGTAGGTAGGTAGTCAAATTCATTGAACTCGAACTTTTCTTCAATGGAGCCCGCCGTCCTTACATAAGCAGTCGGTTTGTCCTGCCAAGTCGTCGCAGCAACATATTGTCCAACCCACGGCTAGTATTCATTGTGCTTGGTCTGCTGAGAGCCTACAATGACCATAAAACATTTTGACAGTAAGAGCCGAACACTTCATAATATCCTTTTACTATTCAAACTTGCGTGACGACTGATTTTGATACCAGATTATTTGGCAGAGCGGAAGCACCTGCAAACACTTCCTCTCAACGTCCTGGCGGACTCTCGTCTGGGGATCGACGCACATTTCTACCTGAAACAGCTTACAGACAACCCACCCTCTCGTGAACCCCTTATTGCTGCCACGGGCGGCCTCCCGCTGGCGCTAACCCAACGCATCGAGGCTGATCTCCGCACACTCGAAAAACTTCGTATCAAGCCAGTCTTTGTCTTCCCGGGACTACTCCCCGCCAAACGCTGGAAGCAACAGCAGCAGCACCATATCGAATGGGAGGAAGCTTGCAAGGCCAGAAGAGAGGCGTGGGCCAAGTACGAAGGCGGTCAGGAGGAAGCCGCAAGCAAGCTGTTCGAAGGACGCAGCGGACTACAACCCTGGGATCTATGGCGAATGGTCCTCAGAATTTTCAGACATCGCAACGTGGAGTTCCTCGTCGCGCCGTACGTGGGCTGGGCTCAGGTGCGGATTTTATTTTTGCCGGATCCCGTCAGAGAAACTCCACTGACACACATTGAAGCTCATCTACCTTCAAAGACACCCAAAGTCATATATCCATGCCATTTTTGGTCCGACAGATACACTTCTTTACCCAGGCGTAGACAAACTGATCACCTCTCTTGATCTCACCGCCCCTACACCCATGTTTACGTTCACCTCGAAGCGTAACATTCTAGGCGACCTCGGAGTGACCGAAGATCAATTCCTTGACATAGGCATCCTGGTTGGATTCGAGTACTCCACACCTTTCCCCCCCACGATGCATGATCAAGCACTCAAAGCGACTGTCGATATGGTGAAATATTACAAGTCGGGTCATGCAGCGGTATCTGCCTTCGCAGAGAACCCCACTGTAAAATCTGTACAGTACCCTGACCAATACGCTCGTACCCGTTCGATGATCAAATACTCCCTCATTTTCTCGTCCGAAGGTAACGTTACTCCCCTTCCCCTCGCTATCACTTCGACATCGCATGGCAACCACCACCCCCACCATCCGACCGCGGCGGATATCCCCGTCGATCTTCACGAGATCTTCACACACCGGCTTCCGGACGAGGTCTACTTTTACCTCTCGCGAGGACTGTTGGGTCCCCAGGCGCTCGTCTGGCTCACAAGTGCGCAGATTGTGGAGCCACCTCCACTGGACAATGGGGAGACGACGGAGTACAAGCGATTCGTAAAGGAGGTCATTACAGACGGCCAAACTGGTCCGCGAGCCACTGCGCTTGCACTGATAAGTAGCGTCTCACATACGTTCTGGAATAATCGGAAAGTGGTGGGCAATTTTTGGTTTGATGGGCTCCATAGTGGGAAGCCTATCCAACTTAGTTCGCCGCAGACTGTCGGACTCGCGGATAGAGTCACAGGTTGGAACGTTGGCTATGCTATCGTCGAAGAAGAGCTGCGGAGACAAAATGTGATGTATTCTTAGCCAAGCGAATCTGTGATCGTCCACGGCTGACCCTTGGATCCTAGTCTTCTACGATCGACTTTGCCCTGTGCTTGGGAGCTACAGCATCGGAAAAACTTGCGACACGTACCAAGGCCAAATCAAATCTCCCGAATGGACAGTTAGACAAAAAGGATGAAGTGGTTGCCAACGTCGTATGGCGGTTCCTGGAGTTAAGAGGGCAAGTAACACCGTGGTTTCCAGATAGGGGAAGCTGAAACGTTGCTATGCGCAGGTTCCTGCTCAATTCTCATTTACACTCGCCACTAGCCCGGGCAATGTACACCGCAGTCAAACAAGCCCGACTCAATGACAAGTTCCAAGAACCCCTATATTTGTTCTTGGAGCTCGTGAGAGCGGGGGTTATGCACGGGCACCTATGGTCAGGCCGAGCGTTTAGTGGCGGACCCAGCTTCGGAACTGGTATGTGTCTTCTCACACGGTAAACGGATTGACTCATCTCCACACCAGATGATGAGAAATCGTGTATGTTACTGGTCATGAGAGTGTTGAGCATCGTGCCTTTGACGTTCAAGGTAAGGATTTCGGTTTGACATTTTTTTCTCTCTTGACTGATACGGCTGCATCAACCAAGTCGCAACCATGGTCCGCACCATTATCACGTGAATTGTTGGTGTTCAACTCCTTTGTGCGCTCACTAACACGTGCATTGCGCACGCTCTTGGAGGTGACAACATTGAACATGTTGCTACGCCACGATGCGCGCAGGGCGAGGGATGATTTGTTGGACATTGCGATATCTCTGCCGTTCCAGAACGAGGTGAACACCGGCTTCGGGGTGCTTGCGAAAGTTTACTTGGATGCACTGACACATCTGAACAACCAAACACGGGTGCAAGATCCGAATGCGGAAGGAGTCCGGGAGTACAAACAAATGGCGCTGGACATCTGCGAAGACACATTCCTGGGGGTGAAGTCGCCTAAACTGGAAGTGGAGCGAGGATTCAGATTCTGGGATGTGGTGAGTTTGTTGATTGGACCGGACGGGACATTGATGGTCGCGTTTGAGCGCGAGGCTAACGTGTGTTGGCAGGCGTTGACTGCAATGAGGCAGCTTCACTCGGAGGGTGCTGTACTTCGCGAATTGATTGACCAGTTTGAAGCGGCGGAGGCTTGGCTTGCACCCATGAGACCTTGAACATGGAAAAAAAACTGTTTTGTGGTAGTCAAAACGAACGTGATCATGTTGTGTAGTGGGAAAGGGAGCAGCGGTGCATGGGAATACAAAACCTAATTTGGGTATATGAGCAGGGAAGGCTAAATTTGGACATGGAGTCGGGATGGATCTGAGATCGCATGTCCGGATTGGGTCCAAAGACATCTCGCAGTTTATCGCCCGATCTCCAGTGCGAACTTGAGTCTTCTCAGGGCATTCAAATTCTTTGACTGCTCCCTGCCACAACAAATCCACGAATGGATATTCCATCTGCTCGCGTGGCATCGCCCTGCTTAAATTTGAGCGGTATGAGCCGTCCTTTCCCTCTCCCTGCCGTCCTCAAGCACCCATGCTCGACATACACCAGTCCAGGATGCTGCACCCCTCCTCATCCCCGTCCTATCTGGGGCCATCCCCGCTCCACGACGTGCTCGCCTTCGACGGCTCAAAGTTCTCCCCAGGCCCGGGTCATCTTTATGTTCGCCAGCAACATGCAATCATCCAGCTTGTCGAGGTGCCACCTCCATCGCCTCGCGACATCACATCCGTTGTCCAGTCCAGTGCCTCAGCCCACTCTTCTTATCCATCAACATCGGATTCAGAAGAAGAGTGCACTTCTTATTGCTCCTCCGTTATGACTCCCGATGAGTCAACCAATGACTACGCACCGGTCCCATACGATAATTCATTCTACTCCCGCATGAAGCGGGTGTGTGAATGGAGAAATGGCTTCGTGCCAGCAGCGGACACGGGTAATGGTGTGTTTTCAATCTCGTCACCATGCGCTTGGGTCTGGACGCGTTTGGCGTTCTAGATGCTTTATGTTCTTCGCCTCAAAAACGGAAGCTGGACTCATATCAGGCCGAGTATGATGATGTGAGTTTCTTCCTGTTCGTCAGTAAAGGTGTCTAATCTTTTGTAGGGTTCCCCGCATGTTTCGAAAAGATCATCCACGCGAGATCCATTCAGGTTAAATGGATATTTGTGCTCTGCTTGTGATGCTCCATTCCCAACACGGCAAAGTCTCGCGCAACACGGTCGTATGCCTCAAGTATCCGAAGCTTGTCAGGTCGCCGTCGAGTACAATCTTGAATAATCACACTTCCACCTCGTTTCTCGATATCCATCGAGATCATTCCTAGCATCTGCATTTCGATGGCATTTTTTTTTTCCCGCATCCCCTTGTATGATATATATATTCATGATTTATTCTATCTCCCACCTACTACTATACGTACCCAGCCATGTACGACGTGAACGGGGCTTTACTGTGCAGCTTGAGGTTTACATTACTTATCTGACCACCCAGTCCTTCTTAATTATACCATATCGACTCAGTCTTACACCTAGGAAACTGTTGTATGTAGTTGGCAATCCTGATTCCTGAACACGGTTGTGGTTTCCCTGCATTTTCCAGGGCTCTTACGTGGGGGTCTAGTCTGTCCACACGAGCGTTACTTTGACATGCGGACCTTTTAAACATGAAAGGTTGTGTCAATTTCCAAAGTTTCACGGGCCAAAGTACGTGACATTGGGGACAGCTGGATAATCCGCATGACCACCAGTTTCTGACTTCGCGAAATTTGTGGAGGTACATATACAGCGTACCTATTATGATACCCTAGAAGTCAGCCGACGTCCGAATACACCCGAGAACGTACAAACAATGAAAGGTTGTATGGATACACGACGCCATTGTACGGCTATCGTCCACCCAGCCGGATGTGCGGGCAACATTTTGTCCGGGTGTGAAAATCCAGTGTGAATGCTTGTCTTACGACAACAGGCGTGGAGCCTAAGGGTCGTTACATTGACGCCACCGCCCGGTCAACCAACGCAGCAAACTGGTAACCCAAACGGACAGGTACATACGAGGATGCGTGCCTGCGAGCGTGTAAAGCGGATGATGTGGCATGGGAACGAAACTTTCATCTCATTCTGAAGACTGGGTCCATCTGGTATGCAAGAATGTTCGGTCGGTGAAATGGTCTGTGGCTTGGATACTAATCTGCTGCTGTTCTTCGAATTCATTGACCAAAAAAAAGACCGTAGTCTCTTTAGGCATTTTGGTAGAATCTCAAAGGAATCTGAACCACAGGCAGCGCTATGTAACAAAGAATGGGCAATGAAGTACAGCCCAGACGAGAGCTTCAGCTTCTTGCAATGTATGTACCTTTGACATGTACATACTTGGAATCGAGCTGGGCAGTGTGGGCCGCCTGACCGCACATGGGTTCCTCCAGGCCCGACTCGGAGGTGCTTGTTAAGGTCAGACGCAGTTCTGCAGTGACATATAAGGGCATATTAAAGGGGAGTTTTGAGCGAGAGACGAGGAAACATGAAGGCCCATCGGCCAAGAGGGAGACGGCTTTCCATATCTTCGGCGTGCCAAATGAAACGAGGCCTCGGATCCTTGCGTTGGTAGTGGTTATCTTGGCGACTGGACGGGAACGGCCTGACAGCGGGGCTCCATGCTCTCACACTCTCCACCGTTCAGGAGACGAAATTCCCAAAGTAATGTCCGAGAGGTTTCGACTTACTAAGTATCCGGGGCATTCCGCATCTGGAATCTACTTGTGCGTATGTAGAGTTGGCGGGACACAATAACTTACGGAGGTAAGGTGGGTAAAATGACGAAAAGTCGAAGGAAATTATAAGGAAGACGTCGACAACGCCCCAATCAATTCTCCCAAGGCAATGTGGCCTGCGATACTTACCGGTGATGCTACTAGGTACTATCATGAAAGTCATCACACGGTAGGAATCCATTCAGTTCCTCTTATCTTATGAGTCTTAGTCTCCATTCCAGTAGCCACTGCATGTCAGCGCTGACGCCACTGTAAAGAGTGCGACTGTAAGATACCAGTACCTGGACACCAATTGATATCGCGTTGGGTTTACATTGACTCGTTGACGATGTGCGTGACCGAGGGTGCGAGGTGTGAGTGACATTGGTAACCCACGAAGATCAAGGAGTTGGTCGTATAGAGTTTGATCTCTGCTCTGATAGCGTGCGAAAATGATAGTCCTCACAGCACTGTGCTTAGTCCTTTCTTTTCCTTTTGCTTGTTCTCCTTTTCTCCTCATATTATTGTCCCACTACGAAAAGGGATCATATGACAACAGGAAAACAATCGTTCATCCCACTTGGTAACGTGTCCGACTTTGCATCATTGAAGGACAAGTACTTTGCCACACGAATCGTGCCGCGCAGCCAATTTGCGACGTAGGTGGTGGAATTCTAATTTATCATGTTAACCAAGATGGGGGTCCCATGTTTTCTTGTATTCTGTCAGCCATTTGCATCTTTACCTCCTTCTGTCAGCCGTGAACGTAAGATACACACGATCGCCACTGTTTTCCGGCTGTCGACGTCACCCCCTTTGTGAGAAAGTCGAGAGATGGTACTAGGTATGTGGTGCTACCACGATATCGTGCTCAGTGCCAGCAGTAATATTCACAGAGCGGAGGGCTCGGAACATTGGAATAGTCTCCATTCCCACCTTTTGATCTTGGCGTCTTTCTCTCGATGGTATAGTACATATGAAGGCGTCCGAAGAATACCCGAGACGAGATGAAAGTGGAAATTGGAATAGATTTGGACCATCACATTCCCATCGTTGCATTGCTGATACCTGCATACTTATCAGAGAAGAACGATGCCAGCCAACGTCGCCGCTCCGCTCTACTAGAAGGAGCTGAATATAACGGTCAAATTAGACCCCCCGATCCCTGCCGCATGGTTGATTCGTTCCGTTATCCCTCGGGCGTTCATCTTGGTTTGACGATGGATGGGCTTTATTCTTGGAACTTGGGCTGCCTGAGAAGACGATGCGTGTGACCAGATACGTGGACGAGTCACAGAGACGCCGAATTCCCCAAGAATCCTCTATCCGAACCGGATTCGACTGGGAATGCAATATTCGGGGGTCAGCTTATCTACAATTCCATTCGCTCCCCCATGGATCTCCGGAGTAATACTCGCTTCGACTCACCCAGCTCAAGGATAACCCTTCGTGCAGGTGCATTTGGCTCGAATCAATTGTTAAGGAGCGCTACTAGCAAGATGACAGAAGTCCTCGGTACCCCGGTGACAAGTGTTTAGAACTGTTTCTATTTTTGAACATTGACCAGGCATAATTGATATGTGCAAATTTGGTGTTTCATGTATGTGATACAAGGGTGTTTGAACCAGGTCCCCGACTGGCCCCCAACACTCTGGTGGCTGTTTACCCGAAGTGCTGCCAACTCTTCAAGCATCCTTGATACGCTCTTGACAGTGTGCAGTTCGGTTCGGGTTCTTCGATCGGTGAAGACATCGAACGTGTCCTGAGCTCCCGGGAACTGGATTATCTATTCTGTGACCACTACCACTTGTGCAGCTGTCAATGGCATTCACAAGCGTAGGCAAGCATCATCCCTGGCAGCTTGATGATCAGCTGATGTTTTCACCGGTTGTATTAGTGCCGTGCATGAGGGTGCTTTCCGGCAGGAAACGTGGTACTCGTGATGCATTGTGACAAGTTATCGTCGTGCAAATTCATCAGCACTTGGCAGACCAACTTGAAGTGAGGTACAATCCAGGCCCACGGTCCACGGCGATGCACACTGGATGCCCACGGCCGGTCACATGCCACAGTTGGCTATGGAGCGATGCCCACGGGAGAAAATCGCTGAACCTGTGAATTGGGTTACGCCAACAGGGGCACGGTGAGGGACTGATACAGTAACAATGGTCACTGAAATCCGTTGATTGCGCCCAGGGGCTGTGGCGAGATATCATGATTGCAACCCAGAGCTAGTAACAGGTTCATCGAGTGCTTCGAGTTCTCAGTGTCCCTGCATGACCGGTGACCGTCGTCCCGCACATAACGAGTCATGGTCATTTGCGCATATGCACTTAATATGGCGGTACCACCACAGGTGTCCCTATCCAGTCCTAAATCAGGTCGTCCTCTTGGATCATCCAGTTCAAACAGCCTCCATCTCATTACAGACCCTTCTATGCTTGTGCATGTGTCACTTGTGGTGATTGCCGCCAAGGTGGTATTACGGTGGCAGATGATGATCCAGAATCACGTTGGCGCTATAACAATAAAATTGGCACAAAGATCATCCCTATCAACTGAACTCCCCCACCTTGCAAGAATTCCAGCTAATCACTAGGACAGTCAAACCAGGCGTCAGCAACTCTGTGTGCAATGGTCGGTCCGGTGCTGGTTGCATGTGTGCCCCTATACATATGAAGAAGTATATCTTCACAGATATACATTCCCCGAGTAGACCACCTGCTGGAGCCGGCAAGATTACCAGGGAAGGACGGTTAATTGAAACCGACCCTGATAGACTCGCGCGGTGTACAATAGCCGTAGGTACATACATGGCCCCACGTCGATGTAAGGGGCGGTTCAATGGGCATGGAACGTGCCGCAATCCCAATATTTTCGTGCTAGGAAGGATATATCCGTCACATAATGTGAGTCATGCATCACTGGGGTGCCCCCTACGTTGTGGTACTCACGCGACTACTTCGCAGACGTAGATTGAACCACGAAGGATACTGCTCATCGTCGACGGTTTCTTGGGTTGCATACGACGACTCCAGTCATAGAATACCTGTCCGAAGAGATCTAGCACTTTCTCGAATAATGGACAGCTGATATACGAAGCTGATCCAGGTTCCGAATCCTCACAAACCCGCCTTCTAATTGGAACAAGAACTCGTCAAACTCCGCCGTTCGCCCTCAGAATGCGGCTTCTCATGCTAAACATGAGTAATGGTGATCAAATATCCAAAGTTACATGAACTCCGTTTCAGGCCGGAACGTGCCTAATCAACTGAGTAGGAAGTTAGCATGGAGAGGTCCACATAAACACTGTACCCCTAAAATTGTGTGGCTGGTCGAGTAGTGTGAACTGTAAGAAGTGAGGCTCGATCATCAGATCCATGATTCCGATAAATCAGTAGTCCAACCCTGAATGCAGTGGTCATCTCGGATGGGGGGCCCCTCGTGGTGTTACAGGTGTTGTCCCATATCGAACTGGGGGTGGGGAAGATAGACAAAGACCAGATGTGGACATGTCAGTTCTTTGCCCGTGATCGAATTTCTTGCGTTTTCAGTGTTGTATTGGCAACTCAGGACGTCACGGGAGCGGAACGCCGTGTGCTGTAGGAAGGCGTGTGGAAAGGTTGGGGAAGCGCAGGGGTACACGGATGAGGGAAGCCCATATGCTGACGTTCTTCCAAACAAAGGGTCATTTCAATTATACAGTCATGATACGTGTACATATGAGGATCATGAGGTGGTTTGTCAGTGTTGTATCCACAGTAACAATGGTAGTTGACCTGATCCAGGTATAATGTACAATCTTGTTTTGCGAGTAGAGTTGGAGGTCCTTTTTTATCTGTCCGCCACGAGTTGATAAAGTTTTGAAAGGTGATATCGAAGTTCGAAACTATGAAATTGTTCGTGAAAGCGTGTCGATGAAGTGTTGTATGAGATCAAACCTCCGCAATTGGAAGTAGAGATCCGCCAAGTTTGCTCATTTTTCATCTGTTATCTATATCTGATTCAATTTCAGGGTCCCTCCTCATCCAGGACAAACGCACCTGAGGTCCTGCAAGTGATCCAAGTTCCAGGGTGTAACACAAGAACGGAACGGATCTCATAAAGGACATAAATACTGGAACCCTGTGGTGAACGTGCACAGGTATAAGTACCACCATTCGGTGTTCAAGCCATCTATGCAGGGTGATGATGTGTGGCGTTCGAGTTGGAGTCGTGGTTGGAGGGTAAGGACCACCAATTATGAAACTTGGCAGCGTGTATGAGGATAGGTGTTCTATTTGAAAGCCGGAAGTATCTGAGAAGGGCGATATTACCTTCAGGCGGCCGACGCACTTATCTTTGGTGCATCATAGCGTGTCCGTTGAAAACTGCAACAATGTGGCCAGAATAAGATCCGGTGTCGAACTAAGGGTCACATAGGGCTTCTGAGTAGAGATACGAAGCTTGCTGTCCCTTGCGAACGTGTGACGGTGTTGCACAACCTGGTGCCAGGCGTTCGCAAAGTCTGGCCTGGCCGTAGCCTCTAACCGGCCTATACATATTGTCATTACATACCGTCTGTGACAAAGTAAAAATGATGTTCAACAAACCCTGAAAGATATTTTTGTGTTTCTTTAGCGCACTACCTGTGTACTGAAGTCTGAAAGAGCAGGTCAGTGAGTGTGGTATTCGGCATGATGCATGCCCCAGCGTGATTGCCCAATTTGGCAAGTCGTGTCGTGCCCGTATATCTTTGTTGATCGCACTGACGCGGGCAGGCCTCATCGATCGTCATCGACATCCGTAGTTCCAAACTCTGGCCGGTAGGCTCCCTCTGTATCCTATACTCGGTAGCAAGATCATCACAGTCAGCATTCTGATTTGGCTTTGATCAACCGCAATGCGCTGCCGCATCCAAGATAAGCGTTCTTGACTTCTTGCACTCGGGGTTCGACCTTGAGTTTTCCATGTCCATTCCATGTTTCACAGACCATGTATGGACACTGGGAGCCCGGACGACGCAGGTAAGTTGTAGTCTCACAATGTTCGACCTTGGTGTATGTGCTGACTACTACCTCCAGCCAGCATGGCTTCTTCCACTCGTTTCAAGTCAGTGCCGCCGCCACTAGTTGTGTTGTCCTCGCTGTTCTTCTTGCCATGGTCATTTCTAGCTGTCTCTCCCTCAACGCTCCCCGAAATACCTCGCCCGCACTCATAACTCGTCCAAAGGCGAATATTCGATTAATCATCACTGGATTCTCATCTGGTGCACCCAATGTTAGAATACATTGACATCGCCGATGCCCAACTTCTTCACCGATCAGTAGGCCAGATTTTCTCTATTTCGAGCACAATAGGTGTGTCCTCGACCTCAACTTCTTTCGATGCGTTCTGACATTCATGGTTGCGTTTAACCATTTCCGTCTGACTTCCGATTTCTGTGCGTATCCTTGCGCGCGTTTGGTGCGTTTTGGGGTGTTTCCACTGCCATTCGACTTGTCTGCATCCCATCTTGCGGCTCCAATAGGCAAGTCTGGCAGGTTTGTCTTCTTCTAGTGGGTTCCGACTTTCTCTATCGCATTTGCAACTATCTTCAAGTTGTTTTCATTCCATGGCATGTTCCTATGCTTTCTCTGTGTGTCCGTAGAGTGTCTCAGCAAGGTTCACGCTTCTCCACCCTCTGGGAACACCTAAGACCCCATGCATTGAAATATTGCTGTGCTCATCAGGTTGACCTGAGCCAGGCTACATGCGGTACATTCTACATTGCTTTGCAACAAAGGGTGAATTCTCTACACTGCTCCGTCATACCTGCATCGCAGTGTAACCTACTGAGTCGATCCATACCCCTGTTCACAGTTTTGATATGCAATACTTGCTGACCCACTGCGCATGTAGCATATTTTTGCAGCAAGGCATTGAGTGGTGGTACATGCTGCGGCCTGCACAGAACTCTTTGATTGGTACTTATTGAAGGTCTGACATAAGTGTAGATCAGCATTGAACACACTGCGGGATTGTAGGCATACCTGGAGGAGTGAAGTGTTCTTTTCCATATCTTCAGTCTTTGTTAGCGAAGAAATACCAGGTGAAAGGATAGTAAAATGACCTACCCTCAGTAATAAGATGCCACCACGTCGCGTTCAGTGAGGCGCTCGCATCCCACGAGATATTCCCTCCATATGCCTCGCGTGTGCTGTATTCGAGGAAGTACGTGGGACCGACCTCCGTTTGGTTGTCCAGCGAGGGGTATTCATCCACGCGGCTGATCCATCTATCATAGAGTGGTAGAACGTTTCAAGACTTCGTATCTTAACAGATCAAGATGGGCGTACGTGTAGGCATCCAACACCTCAAATGTCTACGGGACACCCTGGTCAGAAATATAGGACAAAAAAGCCTAAGATAAAACTCACTGCCGAGTCTATTTCATACATCCGGAAGCCTGAATTCAGGTTCGTAAGTGGGGTGATGGAGGGCGCCATCTTTTCCCAGAGTAGTCGAATCAAAGATGGAAAACTGGATCAGAAGAAATGCACGATCGAAACACGTTGAAACCCACCCAAGACACAGTTTGAGCAGTCCCAGCGCTCATAACTGTTGCATTGTCTGCATAAAAGATCTGAACATCAAGATGGGCTCCGTCAAGATTCTCTTTTAAAAAACATGTAACCACTTACAGAGAATTCATCCTCATGGGTATGTCCATAGAAAATATCTATGTGCATTCAATATTAACGAAGCCCAACGCGACTGTCGAGAAGCACTTGCTTGCGATAACATGCGGGGAATACCGATCTACGCTGATGCACGAATGCGTCAGACCATGGCGTGCTCAAAAATCGACCGCTGGGGAGTGCTCACATCTGATAGACTGTTAAAAGGGAGACGTGCAAGTCAGGTGAATGACGCAAAAACATACTCAGACACATACATAAATTAGTGGGGTTCATCTGTGATTGTGTGCCATCCCATCCACTGTTTACATGACCGATAATCCAGGCTGAATATCGGAGGGCGAATCCGGACGGCAAGCCGTGTATGCATCAGAAGGGAGGCTTCTGTAACAGTCGGGTGCGAAAAGGGGCCCACCTCGTTCGCCAGCGTCCTCTGCAGCTTGTAGCTCATCCGTCAGGAAGCGGAGGATGCCAAATGGATCAGGTTCCGTGGCATTTACATAACTGAAGTAGTTGAGTCTACGTGTGCAATCGGCGACCAAGAAGTCTTGTGGTTATACTTTGTGGAAGAAAATGCAGGACGTACTGGTACCCTGGTTGGTTTAGCACACAACGGGACGTCAATAGTTGCTACAGGCCTTGCCAATGTTACCTACACATATTTGTATCGAGCGAGATGATCCGCAGCCCATCTGGTCGTTTCACGCTGTAAGCGGCATAATGCGTGCGTGCAAATTCGACAGAAGCTTGTGGGAGCCACCCCTCGTGATACCACAGCGTCGATACGTGATCGTAGAGCCTTTGGGGTGTCATTAGATGCACCGATGCTATAAATCCTCCTTGGTTGTCATTCTCACCAGTTGAACTGCTGTCCCAGGGGTCCGCCGGTGTAGTACGGGATCATCTGGTGTTGCACCTATGGAAACGTCAAGGGAGATGGTGATTGGCACTGTCGGAAAGCGAAGAGCCTACGTATGTGTCATGGTTTCCAAGAGTCGCGTAAACAGGAGCAGGCCCGACATATTTCTTTAGGAGGTCATACACAACAACCTAGCCGCCAATGAATGAACCCGACAAAATAAGGCATTCTGTGTGCTCTTTACCTGAGCTTGTTCAACGAATGCTCTATAGGCTAAATGTCACACTGTGGTTCTGATCTGTGGGATTAATGGGGGAACGAACCTAGAGTACTGGTTATCGGGATCGTGTGCTGTCAAATCACCCGTAAAGATAGAGAAGTTGAAACCCGTCCCATCAGTACCCGTCAAGGCAGGGATAGCTTGCATTGCTGCAAGCATCAGGGATATGGGAGTGTCACTGTGCCATTGTCACCTCTCATTCGGCTCCCGAGAGTAAGAAGATCACCTACCACTGGAACGATCCGTAGCGGGGAGCTGGCAGGACGACTTGGTTGGGCGAATACGCATTCCACACATTCTCGCGACAGCACATGTACGCGGTACAGTTCGCCTCATACCCAGTAGCATACCCTGGACGACATAGGAACACAGCAAGTTATGGAAAAGCAGGAATGGGAGAAAGAAAGCCACGTACGAGGATCGATATGAATGTCACTAATGTGCAGAACCTTTAGTCGCTTTCCACTGGGCTGCCTCGGAGCAGGCAAAGGGTTAGGTTTCGGTGTGGCAAACCAACTCGTCATGTTTAGAGGCACAGTCGGCGGGACGGGGCACAGCTCCACGTGGCTACAAATAAGCTATTCAAGAGGATGTGAGTTATCCAAGGTACCGAAGGGAAATCCATAGTTGGTTCACCTGGCCATCATACCCACCCGTGTCACCCAAGGCGACCACCTGTGTGAGAACGGATCCGACAGCGAGATGACTGTATATGTCATAGCAAGACGTAGAGTAGTTGAAGTGCACACAGAGGGCTTGTGCAAGTAGGGGACCCTGCTCTGGGACCGCAAGAACGAGCATCTTTGCGACTGCAAGCGATGCAAGACATTGTGCACAGGTATTATTGGATAAGACAGGGTTGGATATTATGGACTTGATCTGTGCAAGAGCCTGTTGGAGTAGCTGAGAAGGCTCCAAGGGAGATGGGAGCAAGTGAGGATCAACGGTATCGTTCTGTAAGAAGTGTGTAAGACGAAGTTCCACAAAATAAAGCACGAGTGATAACGTGCTTTTGGAAAGTTTGCAGGATCAGTCAGGTTTGCGGGGAAGACAGTGTTCTGGCCGTAGTAATATGGCGTGAATGTCCACTCCACACACATGGGCGCTTACCGTGGCCGGGTCAGAGATAACGGGCTGTGGTTGGGCGGACGTAGCAGTCGGGTCGTTCCAGTACGACTTGTATACAGAAGTGGGAAACGACCCAGGTGCAGTGTACGCAGACTGGACGCCATTAGCAGCTGCAAGAACGCGTGCGAAAGGCGAAAGGCAGATGAAAGTGAGCCTGAAAAAGGTGAGCATGATGCAGACCAACCTGGCACGCGTAAATCGGAGGAACAGTGGGCGTTTATATGCGAAAGCGGATAAGTCAGGAATAGAATGGAAGGTAATATCCGAAGTACAGAGCACGCAGCGCCAGCGGCCACGGATAACATGGAAGTCCCCGGCTGAGTGTAGGAATGGTAATGCGAAGTCAGTTTTGGCGCTTGCACTTTCAATACTCACGGTGAAGGAGACTCAAAGGACTTCGTGACTGTGCACGCTCAAGGAGTTCCCAAGGGAAGAGCAAGTACATATTTAAGTTGAAGTCTAGCGAGGGACAGCTGGATAGTGCTCAAGTAACCAAGTTGCCAAGTTGAGGTGTCGCAGGTGTTATGGTGATAATTAAGTCGCTCGGGGAGTATTCCAATTTCATCGATGCATCTTTGATATGTTACACATATTAACCCATGTGGGCCCTTAAATAGGGAATTCCTACAACAGCGCCTGTGATGACAAGGAGATCTATTATACTATCAGCCGCACAGAGCTAAGAGATGGTCAATGTCCCGCGCTTGAACGTCAGTTTTCTTGAATTCCAAGCCAGCTCAAGAACTCAGAAACGCCACCGCCACCGAGGGAAAAGTGGGCGTTTATGCGGCTTCATGACTATCCCCCGTTTTGCTACAAGACCACCCGTACTTGAGCGCAGCACGAGTTTGCACATGGCATTCGCTGAGGACGGGGACGGTGGTGCAGGGGTAGAAGTCGGTGGAGGGTACAATGAAGAGACCGTCGGGGAAGAAATATATGTAGAAGGCGCGTCAGTGGACACTGTTATGCATATTGCGTAAGGAAGGACAAGAATGAATGGGAACAAGGATAAATGTGGGACCAGAAGTGGAATGGCACACTTACCAGCTGGTGATGATGGCGAAGAGGTACCAGGAGCTGAGCTTGTAGAGTTAGAACTTGACCCCGAGCCCGATCCAGATCCAGAGCTTGAGCCACTATCCGCGAAGGCAGCAACAGGAGGCCCAGGAAACGTATATGTGATTGGGGGGTTGTAGATCTGCATGTCTGTGAGCATTCATGACGACGTCTGAAAAATGGCACTTGCATTTGGGTCGTATATTCCTGAGTCTGTATCACTATAGCATCCCGGAAATTTACACACTTCACTGCTTTGAGGGGCACCAGTGCCAGAACCTCCGATGCTCAGCTGAATACAGGCGGGGTAGAACTCTGCACCACCAACTGAAACGGCGAGTTGGAGAGATATGAGTTCGGAGCGTAGTAAATAGTTCCCAGGTGCAATGTTGGAAGGTATGGTGACATTTGCAGGTTCCCCTGCCACTACAAGGGAACGAGACGGTATGCATCGCTGCCTCAAGCAAAGCATAACCATCACGCACCGATACCAGCTTGGAACCATGTTGAACTGGTTTGGAGACCAAGTTCAGAGATTTTGAACCATTCTGCGGAAGTTGAATCATAAGATGAACATGAATCACTGCACTTCGTCATGTAATGCATGATGGGTCCAACATTGTGAGGCCACTATACGGAAAGGATTCCGATCAGTAGATCCTCGGTAAAATGGCGGCTGCCATACATTCGAAGAGCCAGTGGCTCCACCGACCCAGTGCACCAAGACTTGACTGCCTGGGTTGACACTGGCAGAGTCCGACGCCATAGCAGCATTCATGCCACAGTTCAACGACGGATTGGAGGAACCCTTGACAGGGTCGATAGTCGACACCTGATGTATGAATTAGATCACATAGCCAAAGCAGACCTTGGGTCTGTCCTCCGAACGAGAGGACTTACCTGTCGAATGGCGCTGGGATTGGTTGAACCCCCGGGAATACTCCCTTGATAGTTCTTCCCATCTATTGTAACGGACCCAACGTAACCATGTGCCGATACGAAAACAGGGAATGCAAGGAATGAGAAAAATAGACAGTGATTGAAGCCAATCATGGTCGACTCGTGGGTAAGATAGTGTTAGGAAGAGAGCCCGTTCAACGGGGACTGCGGAGAGAGTGATCAGAAGAAGGAGAGAGGGCCCACAGGTCGCAGGAGGTGCTCAGATTATAAGGCGCAGGATCGTCCATCCACATGAAGTTGAACATGTGCTGAACGGCACGGCGAAGGCAGGCAAGGCGTGGTCGCAATGGAAGAAACAGCACGGTGACCAGACCGAACTCCATCGCGAGGCGGAATTCAGCTATGTTCATCGATCCAATCGAGTCATTGGGACGCAAGGTTGGGGTGCGGACACCTCGTGGAGCGGAGCGCAGCTTGGTTGTGTACTCCTCAGCTTTACTTTGAGTTGCGCAGGAGCACTACTATACCACTTTACTCTGCAACCTTGTATCGAAACCTGGCAGCGACTCCAGGCTCAAGTGACCGCACGATTTTCCTGTCAAAGTGTCGCCGCCACGATCGACCAGGCTACATAAGAGTCAGACACATGGACGCGGAGAATCCGCATATGCTCAGTGACTACATGAGCCGTCATACGGACGTGTCAACCTCGAACTTCATCCACATCCAACCAAGTACTACAGATACGGGTAACGGTACCAGGCATTTTCGTCGCAGAGCAGTGCATGACAAGGAACGGTTGTTGAAGTATGCACAGGATCCGCCAGTCACCGGTCACCATGGCTATGGCGCTGAGCGCTGAGCGCTAAGAATCTCCTATAATCTTCCTAGGACGTGCTGTGGGGTACAAGTATAAACTGACTGACCCACACTGAGTGCTCATCGTCATGTCTTCCATCTCGTTTCCCCGGATTCTATCGAGGCTGTCTATGTGGCTTCTCCGCATTCTGAAGAACATCCCTCGCGAACTAAATGGAGCGCTTTTACGTCTCATTCAGACCATTCTACGCCTGTACAGTGCAGCGACACCGCTGTCGCCGTCGTCGTCGCCGTCAACCCGCTCGCCCTTAACCATCTGTGCGAGTTCTGCACCAGCACCAGTGATTTCATCACAGATGCAGGGATCTGTACCGTTTTCCACAAGTCCGCTCGGTACCGGTGGTTCTGATAGCAATGGGGTCGCCGTTCCCCCACCCAGCAACCAATCTCACGCGGACGAAGCTTCCACTGACCCACCTCTTCATAATCGAGAACTTGCGCAGCGCGATGGAACAACAGCCAATCCCAGCAACAGTACGTCCTTCACCTCAACAATGCTTGCGTGGACCTATTAACATTTGGTACTTCTGTAGGATCATTATTAAGAGGCGCCTCACCAGACGAATTCATGCGGCGCAGGTTTTCTAGCAGAGCAGTAAAGTTAGTATAAACCATTCATCATACCCATTGCTGATGTTTTCCAATTACTAGTAAAGATGCAACTACCCACATGGTACTACAAGCTGGAGACACAGATTACGACGAGTCCGTCACCTAGCTTCATCGACGAGTGTGATATGTAACTAACAGATAGATGCGCCACAGCGAATTGAACGTGGACGGTTGGCTGCGATGTACCCAACCAGAAGGCGCTCTGTATTATATCTACGAGGAAAAGGTAGGGCCATCACATCTTCGCACTTTTTCCCAATGCACCCGTAACTTTTTCTGGATAGAACATCGTCACGGATGTCGCTACTCCGGAAAAACGCAGAACAATCTTACGTATTTGTGATGACTTGCTCGAAACCGCTCAGAGACTCGACCTTCCGTTGCATTCGGACGTGCAGCTCGTCATTGGATACTCCACTGCCCATAGGCAGAGGGAGTGGGGCTACTACTTCGTTGATCATCGAAGGAAGTTGCTGTTCTGGGTGCACGAGTACAACCTGTCAAGTATTTTTACTAATGTTAGGGGAGTAACGGAGAAGAGCCACATGAGTAAGTGTAATCAAACGAGGTTGTGCATGTCTCATCGTCCACGTATACAGGACAAGCGATTACGACACAGTACTGGTAACTTGTTTGATCTGCTTGGTGCGTGTGTCACGACTGAAGGTTACGGAGCACTTTCTTATTCGTGAACAGTTTTAAAAGTTTTGAAGATGACGTGGAACATTAAAGGATGCATGTCGAGCTATACCCCAACTTGCGCAAATTGAAAGCGGAGGATCACGAGGAACTCAGAAATATTTTGATCCAGGCGATTGCTGGTTTGTCATTCGTGCTTCGAAAGTACTTGCATTAATACTCCAGTTGTAGACGCCACTACGTCCGGTTCACCTCTCGTTCCGTACGAATTGGATACCATGGAAAAGATGCTGTCCTTGGTGGACAGTTACGAAGGTGTGTGGAAAGGTTACTTTTCAAAGGGTTTCCCTGATCCATCATTCTAGGAAGCATTGGAAAGGAGAACACACATGCTGTGTGGGTGACAGGTATGTTTGTGTAACATCTTGTACTTCAACCCTCTAATCCCTTTCAGGACGATTTATGAGATTATTCAGTATGTCCAAAGTATCTGCTTTTTGTTTCAGTCGTCAATTTATTTGCCAGGCCACTGCAAATTTGTCAATTTCAGTGGGCAACGCTCCGCACGCCTTAACGCAGACCAATCCATTTACACAACCCGCCACTCGCGTGGCTATTCCCCATCACTTTTCATCAAAGTATTCGACTGGATCCTATTTGGATCGGGTTCTAGTCATGCAGAAGAGCTCGATGGGGCATGGGTTGATAAGATTATCCACTTTCCACGGTGGAAGGCATATATCACTAAACTCAATGCCGAATGGTCAGGTTTCACGTTCTATGTATGTATGCCGATTTTTTTCATTTTATTGTATTTCCGAAGAAGACTAATATTCTGTACGTGTGGTGCAGTCGACCGTCCTGCTCGCAGTGAATGTCAGTCTCTTGGCTATTCCGGCACTTGGCGGTGGTGGTGGAGGTGGCCCTAATCTTGGTTCCAGTAACAGTACTAGCAGTAGTCCTGGGGGCCCCCAAAACCCACCCTCGACCTCTCAGCAGACTGCTGCAATCATTGCGATATACTTGTCGATTTTATTTGTGGTGGGAGCACTGGTGACGTCGATCCAGCTTTCTGACCATATCCGTGGAAAGGAACACTCGTCAGCAACAGAAGCTGTACGTATTTTTAAAAACCTACGTTTCTATGGTGTTTGACCACTTGTGTACCGTATATGGGCACGTAGAGCAAAGTTTTGCAGCGCACGGCCGAGTCTCGGTTCGGCACCGATGGGTTGGCAATTACCTTTAGTCTTCCCTATGCTTTCCTGATTTGGGGGTACGTGGCATCTCTCCAACCTATCAAGTCCTTTACTCTAAACCCTTCTGCGTAGGATTCTCCTTTTTGTCCTGGGCCTGTCACTGGTCATTTTCGCATCGTCCTCCCGTCCTATGCCCGTGATCATAGGACCAATCATGCTCATCGTCGTATTGTTCGCAATATGGCCTAGCTTGGGCAGCAAAGGGTATTTCTCAGGTGCCGCAGGACCTTGGAGAACCATCGCAGGATGGACGAATGTGATCATGCGTCCTTTCTTCCGGGAAGAACGACGTGAACGTCAAAATGGCACTATTGTTTAGATCATCTTCTATATTCATCTAACTTTTATATGTGTATATTAAAGTACATATGAGAATGCGAGACAACTTTATTGGCTGGCAACTTTCCTTAACTTCGAGCCAGCACTTTCTTATAGACAATCAAGCAATGGAACGAAGTTTATCTACGACAAAGGTCAGGTCAACGAGACCTTGCCGGCACAAATATAAGCAGTCTCTGATTGGTGCTCGATGCCACATGAGGCCTCATAGGCACCTGGAGAGGTATGGTTTTTGGCTCCTCACTTTGCATTGTTACATAACATGTGACATGGAAGAGCATCCACAGTGTGCATCGAGCGTCTTCAGATGACCGCAACCACGGTCCTCAGGTGAGCTTAGCATACCTTGCAAGTGATGATTCCTTACCTTTTTTTGGCCTCGTTGTATTATGGCGAAGCCTTTTGGCTAGAACACGTGTTATCCTGTGCCCCTACAATTCTCTTCACTGAATCAAGGGCAGCTGTGGGTGTTGTTCCTGTGCCACCATCTGCCGTCCTCACGCACAAAAAACGTTCACCAACTAAAGAGAACTAGCCTGAGTGTATCACCACAACTACAAGCGTACCGTTTCGATTCAGCAAACGTGTCTAATCTTGGGTCATCACTAATTTGGCTAGAGAAGGTATGGATGCCATTCACAGTTGACGATCCTGTCGAGGCTGATGCACACTTGTGCAGCATGCGCCTGATCAACATAAAAGCTTTTCTTGAGAGAGAGAGTTCAATTAGAGAGGAAAAGCAAGTGGATCGTCGAGCCAAAGTCCTCGACTTCGGCGATAATGAAGGAACAGAGTATGCGATCCTGTCCCATCGGTGGGGTAGGAAAGAAGTGAGTTATGACGAGATGGTTGAGCTCACGAAGATGGCCGCGGAGGAGAGAGACGAGATTCGCCAGCATGATGGCTACCGAAAGATCCTTCAAAGCTGCGAGCAGGCTCAAAAGGACGGATATGAGTGGTTATGGGTCGACACTTGCTGCATCGACAAGCGAAGCAGCGCAGAACTATCCGAGGCCATCAATTCCATGTATCGGTGGTATGAAAGCGCGAAAGTATGCTATGCATACCTCCACGACATCCCCGATCCATGGTTTCCGACTTGGAGTAATCATGAGAGGTATCCCAATTTCCGTGGATGGCCGGAGTGGTTCTCGCGTGGGTGGACGCTACAAGAGCTGATAGCCCCAAATAATGTTCAATTTCTCGACAAGAATTGGAAAAGCATAGGCAACAAGAGGATGCTTTCATCTACCTTGCGAAATATTACTGGAATTCCGGAGCGTATATTAAAATATGGACTTCGCGGAAACCATCCATGTGTTGCTCAAATCATGTCGTGGGCGGTCCATCGGACAACGACGCGAGTTGAGGACAGAGCTTATTCGCTGATGGGTCTGCTGGACGTGAATATGCCGATGGTGTATGGAGAAGGGAAGAAAGCATTCCACCGTCTTCAACTAGAGATCATCCGCGCATCGAACGACCAAAGCATCTTTGCATAGGATCGGAACGGGCGGACTGGCAGTATTCTCGCGGATGACCCGAGCTGCTTCCGGTCTTGTGGTAGAATGGAGCTGATGGGTCACGGCGAATTCATCCAAAAGTTTCTCGAGAAGCATGCCCCAGAAGAAGACTCGGCACATTCCAAATCACGTGTCACGGCATCCAAATTTGGCTGCTCCTCCGTTCAATTCACGGCTCCCGCACACACTTCGAAGCCTGGCTACCATGCCGCCGTGGTCCAATCGACTCACCAGTGACCATCCATTTGGCTTTGTGTGAATATAGTTACTATAGATGTCCAGTGCTGTACTTTGGACTATCTCCTTTAGAGGCACCAGCATTGAGTGATTGGCCAGAAACAATTGTGTACGTCTATGCTACGCATTTCTTCATTTCTTTGTCACGATTGCTTATGATGAACAGTGGTACACCTAAAGAAGTGGAGTGTTGCTGGAAGGTGGACAACGATAGATGCGGGACGATACTCCCGAAAGCTCGCCTAGGATATCATCTTGCTGCCGACCATGGCGCATGCGGTGCAGACACTAGACGGTTGATCTGCATGTGGATTATTCGGACAAAAGACGGTTCGCAGAGTCTGTGCCAAGCAAGCTTCAGGCGACATACCCTGGAGCGACACATAAAGGCGTCCCACTTGGGCAACCAGAAATATGAATGTCTCATCTGCAAGCGCACTTACTCCCGTGCTGATACTTTGAAAGGTCACTATAAAAATTTCCATTGATATCTTCCTGTACTCTATGTTAAGTACCTTTTCGAATCATTCCCTATTTATCTCCACCCCGCAACATATATTGCCGACTCATCCAATACAGTACAGGCCACACCTTCATGGGTGAGTACTACAGTCCTAACAGAAATTCTTTCTTTCCTGTGCGGTGAACCAATCCAATCGTGGAACCACATCCTAGCCACCTGCCCAGTATATGGAAATCGACACCATATCCTCAAGGATGCCTCAGGATCTTGACACTTCGTCCGATGAATAACTCCAAAGGCTGGCATATTGGGGCGTCATCTGAAGTCGAAGGGCACGGAACGCAAACTCACCCTTCATCGAGCCTAGAGCACAACAGTGTCCCTGTGCCTCTAAACCGCACACTTGTGGAGCGAGTGCAGGCTGACACACCAGCGTGCTGGAGCGGTCACCTTGGGGCAAAGCAATGATGCATGTGAGGCTGCAATTAAAGTAATCGCGCTCTATGAACAGCAAATTAACGACAGCTGCAGCCAGACACGACAACTTTGGTAAAGGTGGGCAATAAAATACACCGGCGCGACCACTAACAAGTTTCGTTGTCCCGCCTTAGCTGTCCTTCTGCTGCACGATGCGCAGATGCCAGCTCTGCGCGAGCCGAACGCGCCGCTTCAATTGATCGGAGCGCTCATGTTGCGCGAGTGACCGCCTGGTCATCACGGTCCTTGGTAAAATGGTGGGTTGGGTCACAACGGCTGAGACAATAACAGGGGACTCAAAAGGTAGTGTCAAAGCCAACGATATTCTGATTTCTCAAACAGCTTTCGCAACAAAACTGTTGTTGTCTCAGCTCACAATTTGTACATTCCACTGGCGTCTGTCTGACATTGTTTGATCCGTTCTTTGCAAGGGAGCACAGAGGGGTTCCCTTAGTAGATAAATTCGAAAATTCGAAAAGGTAATGGAGTACAGGAGGATATCAATGGAACTTTTCACAGTGACCTTTCAAAGTAAGTAAGTGCGCTTGCAGACTAGTAGGTCATTATTTCTGATTGCCCAAGTGGATCGCCATGTGTCGCTTTAGGTTACCCTTGCACCGCACAGACTTTGCAAACCGTCTTTGTCGGAATAGTCCACATGCAGATCAACTGTCTAGTGTCTGCACCACATGCATCATGGTCGGTAGCGAGATGACCTCCTAGGTGAGCTGCCGGGAGTATCGTCCCGCATCTATATTTGTCCACCTTCCTTCCTTCCTGGAAGAATGACGTGAACGTCAAAATGGCACTATTGTTGTGATCTTATCCTATTGGTCTTGGACCTATAAATGAGATGTACGATGGTACTTACTACGGATAAAGTGTTATTTTCATCTTTCCGATGGAACAAACAGACGCGTTGTGCACAGGATGACTGGACAGCACCCGGGCACAGCTGTAGCACTAGAGGAACCACGAAGGGCGTAGATTGATGGCGTCCATTCCGGCGATGACGAATGAGAACAGTACATTGCTATGTAGCTCGCGGAGACGATCACATCGACGAGGGAATATGCATCATAGGCGGAATGCGAGGATAGCTGGTACCAGGTAGAAGATATTAGCTCGGCGGGCAATTGGCGGGTGTAGAAGCAGCGGGAGCCGGACAAAGAGATACTAGAGCAGGGTTGACACAGCCTGGGACTATTGGCGCAGGGAATACACTGCGGATTACTTCGGTGCATCAATGTATAGACGCTCATTAATCATTGGCGCAGAAATTCCTCACGTGTCCGAATCCAAGAAGACGTGTCAATGTGACAGTTGGCGTGAAGCGGTAAGAACATCTGACAGACAACGGAGACCTGTGGAGACTCACAAAGAGCTATCATAGCTGCAGTGAGCTCTCGGCCAATTCAGCTACTAGACTTGCTGTAAAGAGACCAGCTGACGAATACCTACCCGTCACTGTGCATACACTCGGCGGCGACAAAATACAGACATATCCGAGATTGGTTCAAGTACGTCATTCACCAAATCCGACGATGGAGTCTATACTTGACTCCACCGCACATGAAAGACGCATGTGCTGGTCCAAAAGTCATCGATCTATGCCAGTGGTAGCCGTTTACATAGTCAGCGCTCTCCATGCCCACGCCAGCGCCAACGTAGATTCTCACCGATCATCTATTCTCGTACATGAACTTGTCATTATACTGACCTTTTGCCCGATCGTAAGCGCATCACCATACGCGAGAGCGATAAAGACAACGAGGCAAGTCGGTAAGGCTCTAAATCAAAAACGATGCTTTATCTGTATCAACGTGGCGACGGGCAGGCAGCTGATAATTTCGGTTGGGTGCAACCGTCAACCCACAGCCACGACAGACTGAAAGCAGGGAGTCAAGTCATCGAGTTTCCACGGTATTGATGATATGTAGACTGACCGACAGCTGGTCCCCGTCAAGTATGTATGTTTGTTCTTTCCAGTGTAGTGACATGCCCAGGGGCTGCCCATTACTAATACACGCGTGCCTGTGGTTGTTGAAGTTTAGGCTCTGGGCGGGGGTGTTAGTTACGAGGGCTGGAAAAGAGAGCGAGGTGACCCTCTGATTGACGGACCGAAAACCGGTTTTCCATACAAACCTGCGTATTTGTTTTGTCTGGATGATATAAACACCCACGGCGGCAAGTCAAATTGACCTGAAGATCACGGATATAGCCATCATGGCTGCACCTCTTATGAAATTGGTACACGGGCGGATAGTATTGGTGCATCCTTGTCCATGATCATATCAAGGGACATGCATAGTGGCAATATGCATGCGGTCCTGCATCGTTATCATCATGGTGGATGAGTCGATTATGCCAGTGGACATGTGTGCACAGATGCGGATATGTAAAAGAATGGTGGAAGACTAGAAGACCGATTTGAATGGCAGGCCGTGACGGTTCCAACTTCTTCCCAGCACACTTTACGTGGACTGGCCTTGAAAGCATTAAAACAGGGAGGTCGATTGGGGTAAGTGGAAGCATGGTATTATGTACAATGTACACATGTACCTGTTTACGACGATGGTGGATAGGCTTGGCAAGGAACGGTGTGAGAGCGGTATTTTACTCGTGGGATGTGGTCCAAGTTTAGAGGCCCGAGGGCGCAATGATGTTGACCAACTGGGATCAATCGTGTCGGTGGCCGAAGACAGATTTAGCACACGCACGGCAGGTAGTACAGTCCTCAACGCTAGCTGGGTGTGGGGTGAATCCGGTATGTTCGGAGATGCAGAGGTGTGGGAGGGAATAGACTTAGGTTTCGATTGACAGTCGTGGATGACAAGATGTCATACGATTGCTGAGCCTTTTTAGAACTTGGAGAGGCGTTAGGGTTGGTCTCATACAGTTTGGCTGCCCTCCCAGCGGAGGCTCCCTTGACTGGCAGAGAGGACTTGATCGGCTGATCTTCGGAGGGGTTCTGGATCCGCCGCGGAGTGGGATAAGATCACCGGGCCGTGTCGTCGGTGGGCCCCGGAGCTGTCCGTCAATAAAATCCGTCCCCGTCCGAATGCAAAATCATCGAGAACAACTTCTATTTATTTGCAAATACTCGTCAACCCATCAGGCTCTCTTCCTCCAACCATGGACTCTGACCCAGACTGCTCATGCGACGACTTTCACTCCTGTAGACCCGCCCTGCCTCGCATCAAGTCTTGTCTCAAGTCGTCTCCTTCCCACTCGGGCGCATCGACGCCTTCCTCAGATGGCTCTGCTTCGTTTGGCAGCAAGAAACATGTTGCTTTCTGCGAAGACGGCACAGAAGAGGTCTACGAAGCCGACGAGTGGGACAGGACTCCCGCTGAAATACAGCGTCTATCCTACGAGTATGTCACGCGACTCTTTTCTCCTCCCTGCCACTCACCAAGACTCCAGCGATGTCCTCGAGCTAAAAATGCTCCAGCGCGAGCTGCCCCGTGCAGCGCAGCCCATCGATGCATTGTCCTCAAAGCCGTTCGCAAATGTCTTTCTCTCACATGTCCCCATTCCCCTCTTGCCACTCAACCCAACCACTGTTTGTGCATCCCAGTCGACTCCGCCCAACATGACTTCACCACCCTTGCCTCGCACCACCACCCCAGCACGTAACCGCAATCCACCTCTCCTGCGTTCCCCTGCTTCCTCCATTTGCTCATCGCCGCCTCCCATAGAATACCGTCGATCACCCCCCAAGTCTCTCCCAGATCAGCACGTCATACGTCCTCACAACATTCCGGTCCCCCCTCCCCCTGTCCCTCTACGCCGTACTTACCCTCCCGCCCCATCCACGACACAGACACATCCCAAGATTAAGTCTAATCTTCCCCCTAAACGGACATTTTCGTTTGTTCCTTTACTTGATGATTCTTCCCATTGCCGTCCCTCGCTTACTCCGACGTCTTCTACAACTACTACGCCTTCGGGCGGTGCATCGCCAGTATTTGGTTCCGCTCGTCTGTCCGGTACACCAGAACCGCCTCCGTTGACCACTTTATCTGCGTCCGCATCATCGGCATCGCTCTCGGCCTCCTCATCGCATTCAAGCAGCTGTTCGGATCCAGATCGATCTGATCAAGGCTACGTTTCCGATTGTTCCATGACCGAGGTATCCACACCTTCTCTCACAACTGCGTCGCTGGCGAGCAGCAGCCCACCAGACTCTCCGGGACTCGAGCACGACTTTTTTTACGAGCATGGTGAGCGTGGTGGGACTAGACGTGCTTGTGAGCTCCCCGGTCTTGAATCTATTCCGATGCAATGCTGATCACGGATCATTTGTTGCGCAGCTCGCTCAGGGCCCGATGATGGTGACGATATTGAACGGTTTGTCCTCAACTTGGATATGGATGCGGATGTGGACCACGTGGATTCGTATTTCGCTAGGGTACCTCGTCATCCACCTCCTAGTCTCGCAATGCACCCTATCCATGCTGACGCTCAGAAGGACGAAGTTGCTGACGTAGCGCCACCATCATCACTGAGCTTTGTCTCCCGTGCCCCCATATCCCCGTTCCACGCGCGCCATCCTCATCTCAACCGTTCCACTTTCGCCCGCTCACCCACCAATAAGATGAATGGGAACCATATAAATAGAACCGGCTCTGCTGGCTATGAAAATGCCGCGCACGACAACGGCGGTTGCGGCTTCTCAGTGTTCGATCCGCTAAATAAGCTCCGTCTACATGCTGTTCCGTCTCCGGGTCTCGACGCCCCTTCGCCGCTTGAGCTGCCCCCGGGAACGGCAACTATCAAGGGTCCCGCTGCGGCTGGAGGACTTAGAAAGATCAGGATGGGTCTGGTACCGCTTGCTGAGCCTGCTCCCTGCTACCAGGATGATGGCTGGAGGGGAACATTGTTCGGTGCTGATGAAGGTGTTATCCCGCCTTCGTTGTCGAGGTCATGACAGCGTTGTTGCAGTGGCAGTGAGCATAGAGTCGCCTTGTGGTGATGCATATAATCCGTGCTAGCTCAATCGACAGCTGCTGCCACGCAAGCGCGCGCACACATCGACATCGATATCTCCATACCACAGAGTTATTGCCAAGATTCCCGATTGCCTTTATCAATCACACACATCGCGTTCCCGCTGATCTATTTGCTTTTCTTTCGAAAATATTCTATCCCGATCATCCACTTTGCAAAGCATGCATTGCACGACTCACGTCCCTACATATTTGTGTACACTGTTCTATCTATCCCGGACCAATGGACACGCATCACATTTTATTTTGTCTATACATGGACTCGTCACCTCTCGTTCGTTTCCCTAGTCGTCACCCTCCGTCTGCTCCTCTTATGATATTCTACGTACATATCCCCTTGCACGCTCGTTCAACGTCCCACGTTCAGCTCCTTTTTTTACATTGTAATAGTTCTTTGGTGGTTACTTAATTTAATATAGATCCGCTGGTGGACCGTACAGGACGACCAGGAGACGAGGTAGAGGTTATTAGATGGCGGCATCTGTGGCCGTAGGAATCAGAGAAGCCTATTTACATACCAAGTAGTGGGGAGAAATGAAATGAAATAAGACTTAGATCATGTGACGCTCACGGGAGTGCTACAAACTTTTACTAAGGCCCCAATAATAGGAGGCTGGGCGGGTAAGGCCACCTTCGAATTTCGTTTTGTCACTCTGATTAAAATCTTCCACCATGCTTACATAATACTTGTTATCCTCCTGACCACGACATGCATTCGAATCCGAGCAATCAACAACACGGAGAGCCGGGAGGCCACACCGAGTCGTCCATGGAAGTTGACGAGGGTCCCATAAATCCATCCACCCCCCCCAGGCATATTACAAATACCAATATCCCAGACCAGGCCATTCAAGAGGCCTGTGAAGACCTTGGACATATCATTCGCCCTGATGTTCACAACGAGCGTATTCTACTGTGCCTGGGTGTTGTTTGGTACCTCGTTTATCAGGCTCTATCACAAGATCCGAGTGTGCGCCCGCGTCTTGCAAGCGAAGATGAATATCGGTCTAATGTCAAGCACATGGGAGAGGAACATTTTTTTGACCTATTGAGAGATCTGGCAAAGACCAACTCTTGGAGGGATCTATTTAAAAACAGTACATTTTTATCACCGTTTGGTCTGTGTGCCCCTAATATTATTCTGTATTTTAGACATTTTTTTCAAGCAACGCCCGGTATGGTTTCTCC
This sequence comes from Scleroderma bovista, assembly GCA_037178675.1. Lineage (NCBI taxonomy): Eukaryota > Fungi > Basidiomycota > Agaricomycetes > Boletales > Sclerodermataceae > Scleroderma > Scleroderma bovista. Next base: position 42,258 of record JAYMGJ010000498.1, read on the forward strand.
GATCATGGTGGGCTGAAAGCGAAGACTCGATGAATGGTACGAAATGACTAAAGCTGCTTCACAAATTGTTGACCGTCTCCGATCGCAGTTACCATACAGGCATGGAATTCGGATTTCAAAGGTGATGCTGCAAATGTGCTCCTTGCGACCATCGCCAGTTACCTTGACAAGGAGAGACACGTTTATGCAAGGGCCACCACTATCGTGAATTCATCGGGAACCGGAAAGTCTCGTATGGTCGATGAAATTTCAACAAAAATAATAACCGTGCCAATGTGTCTGCGTGAAGATGGCAGCAAAGGTACCGCATTCCGCTTGTTCCTTTTGATGTGTTGTTAATCTAATCCCAATAGGGTTCCCTCCTGCTGATCATACTCTGCGTACTTGGCTTCTTTCAGCTGCGAACCCAAGCGATCCAGCTCATGCCACAAAGCAGCTTCATTTTTTCGTGTATTCGTTGTTAAACGTCACTTACGAACGTCTCAAAACCATCTCAACTGAGCGTGGTGATTATCCTGTAACTGCCTTCCCAATTATCTGCTAATAAAATCACAGGTTACCTCCCACCCATGGAAGATGATTTCGCTAGTGTGCTGCGGGAATCCCAAGAGGCTTGCATAGACCGCCAAGCGAAATTGGCATCTGCTTTCCGTGATCTCATGACAAGCGGTCAGTCAACCAAAGCTTCAAATGCTTATCGGTTAGCATTCTACAACGAGGTAATTGAGAGGGCCACAAAGGTGAACTCGTGATCTTTACCATTAATTTCCTGAGTATGACACATCCTTCAAGGATGTGAATCACTGCGAAAAACAAGAGGCGGCAAGTGACCAAACCTCTCCCCATTCCATTTTTCAAGGCAAATCGGTCAAAGAGGCAGGAGAACAGCTGTGTCGGTTTATAGACCCACAGCACGTATTGGATTTGCCCACGGGGCCACGGCGACCACTCGTCGTCATCTCTTTTGACGACTCTCATATCCTCACAGATAACCCGCGCGCTGAGCCGTGGACCTTGTTTTCCGAGCTTCGTTGTATTTTGCGAGGAATAGTCGAGTCTCCCATATTCTCTTTGTTCCTTTCGACAGCGGAGAGATTCCATCGATTCACTCCCGAGAACCGCTTAGACCCTTCGAGTCGAATCGCGAATTCCATCCTTTCCGTCCTGCATCCAATTTCTGAGATCAGTTTCGACGATATGGCTTTCCCTGCATTGGAAAATACTGTCTCGTTAGATCGAGTGGTAGAAATGGATTGGATATCTCATCTCGGCCGTCCATTGTATGTCCACCTGGGATATTGTCGCCGGCGAGCAGCTTACTTCCCTTCTCGAATAGGTTTGGGACCCACTATGACGCTTTGCTGAGGGATAGAACGCAGCCCGATCTTATGGTTTTCACAAAACAAAAGTTGCTGGGTAGCTCGTCCGTTACACTCAAGGAAGACAATAAGGCGGGTATTCTGGCTTGCCTGTCTGTGCGTTTCGCTCTCGAGTTCAATGCGGACACGAACGCTCGTGCCGTCGCCTGTGCACAAGTTGAGCGGCATATGCGACTGTGCATCACTGCAACCAGCGGACTTGGGAAATTGGTCACCATTGCTGGGTCAGAGCCTCTTCTGGCTGAGGCTGCCTGTGACCTTATGAAGCGAGCCTCGATGGATCCAGTGTGCCGCTTAGTGAGGCACTCGGATTTAAACTGCATCGATCGTGGGCGACGCGGCGAGCTTATTGCGGCGTTTATCCTCATGCAGGCGCGTGACAAGGCAGCGGTTAGAAAGCGATGGATGTCCGTATGTGAGTTCATGGAGGCCCTACTTCCATCGTCTGCATACCGGGAATTGCTATGCAGTCGCCCGAATTATTCCGCCGTGAGGAGGACAAACAATTCGATGAGACGTTCAAGGATTATCGCATGTGGTTCAACCATGTTATCAAGATTGAAGCTGCTGACATGATCTCGGCGGATTCTCTCTGGAAGTTCATCACACGAGGGGCAATGATAGTGTGCAAGCACAATCAATTTGGCGTTGACATTGTCCTGCCGGCTTGTGTTGCACAACAAAACCTTTCCCGTGACACTATAACAGCGATTCTCGTCCAGGTCAAGAATGACAAAACATACACAGATAAAATCAAGTCCAAGTTATTTGATGCCATGGATCCGTTCCTGGTGGGCCTGTTCCCCGAAGGACAATCACCACGACCTGTCATTCGAGTTGTCTTCGCCCTTGCCTCTCCAAACTCTGCTGTGAACTTCTCTAATCACCAACGTACCCGTGAACCTCACTATCCTGATGACTTCACCGCATTCGATGTTTGGTGTGCAGGTCTGTCGAATGATACATTCAGGCACATTGGTGACGATATGACGCCATACAAAGTTCTACTGGAGCGTTCGCTCCAACCTCACGACGCATTCGATTTAAAGGAAATCGATGAGCAACCCGCAATGAAGCAAGATATGAAGCTCATGAGAGGCTGTCGAAGGCGGAGGATGGCAGCGCTGGTTATGGCCGAGGACGCGCATAGCTCGATTCACTTGTCGCAAGCATCGGCGAGGGAATCTGCTCCAAGGCTGAGGATCAACCCGGAATTCCTAGATGTCGAACAAGAAATCTCACCGTGAACAGGAGAAATACAACTCACTGTTCAATGCATCCCCGGGAGAACCGCGTGGGTCATGCGGACCATAACATCCACGTTAATAGTCACTCAGATGTTGTTGTCTCTTGTTCAGTAGTGTCCACAAAGTATGTCGGCATCGCATGGGACTTGCCCACATTGTTGAGTATGAGTATGTCAAGTCAACACTGATGAAAGCATTCCGTTGAGAGCACATACCCAATACCCCCATGTCCAAGCTGCGGAGGGGGGTCTTGAGCCCGTGGAAGGTGTCAGGATCATTCTTCGCGAAACCGATCAGGTATATTTTGCTTTCGACCTTTCCAGCGGTCCGCTTGGCCAGCTTGACACGGGTAGATGAAGTACGAAAGATATGTCTAACATATGTAAGATGGATCTGGAACTTCGTCACGCGACTCTCCCTCCCACTCACTAAGATCAGTTCAAGACTCCAGCCATTTCCTCGAGGTAAAAATACTCCAGCGCGAGCTGCCCCAACGTGCAGCGCAGCCCATATTGTCCTCAAAATTCCCCTCTTGCGACTCAACCCAACCAATCCCAGTCGACACCGCCCAACATGACTTCACCACCCTTGCTCACCCCAACCTACCCCTCCTGCGTTCGCCTGCTTCCTCCGTTTGCTTATCGCCACGTCCCACAGAATACCGTCGATCACCCTCTAGTAAGTCTCTCCCAGATCAGCACGTCATACGACCTCACAACCCCTCCTGCCCCTGTCCTTCCACGCCGTACTTACCCTGCCGCCCCATCCACGACACAGACACATCCCAAGATAAAGTCTAATGTCCGCCCTAAACGGACGTTTTCTTTTGTTCCTTTGCTTGATGATTCTTCCCATTGCCGTCCAATGTGTAACGACGATAGAGGTAGCTAATCTCTAGCGCGGTCACAACAGAATCTTCTCAAGCTGAAACAATCACCTAGCAATGGTAACTGGTATTCAGGAAAAGACTGAAACTACGACAAACGAACGGTATCGACTTTATACCCTACAGCCCAGGGGCAAGCAAAGAGAGTGGTGTGGGAAGGGAAACTAAAAGTAATAAGAGCTTGTCAATCGATGTCAGAGAGTAGTAATATGAATTGGGTAATCGGAACTGGGTATCCGCTGAATAAGCATGAGATCCTTACACTCCCCCCTTCAAGGCAGGCACTGCCTTTACTGCGTGGCGGGCAACAGCTTTTCCCTTGCCTTCGACTGGTGTTCCCTCAACGTCCTTTTCTCCCTCCATCTCCTGGTCAACGGGAATTTCCTCTTCTTCTTCATCGTAAATACCGTCCTCGTCTCCATACATGCCAGCACCCTCTGCCTCTACAAAGGGGTGACTGGGCCCGGCAGTCGTCATCGACACGAATTCCACGGAAGGGGCAACAGACAGCGAGAAACGAGTCTCGTCGTCGAAGGTGCGGGCCTTTTTCTTACCGCGGTGCTTTTGGTTGGGGCGGCTGTACGGCGAGTTGACGATCCGCTCGGTGAGTGATCCCTGATTGGTACGGTAATCGCCTCGCTTGTCCCTGCGAGCGGAGTATCCTCGTTGCGAATTCTGGCGCTGACGCCTGACCTTATCCGCAGCGTCCCACAGCATACTTTCTAACGTCTCGTTCTCAGCACCATTCAAGACCCGACCTCCCTCCCTCTCTTCTGGGCTTCAGAGGTCGGCGTTGGGGCCAAGCACCTCAGCGGGAGTAGGTACACGCCCATTGATGCACATAATGCACCTGCATTGTCCCATACAACACGGACAGACGAAGCTGACAATCGGCCGTGCTACATGACCAGCTGAGATAGGGCCCAGCCATGGTGCATCCCCATGTCATACGAGTGGGCTAATGGTAAGGTGTTTCACCATGCCATATTGGTGGCTCATGGAAAGGTTGTCACCAAGTAATATTGGTGGGCTGACACACTAGTACACTAGATCAGGATATGGCCTGTGGCAATAGGACCTAATGCGGCAAGGGAGCTGCGGCATGCAGCCAGAGGACTATATGCCGCAGATTCAGGCCGAGGATTGCAGGGGGCTTGCCGCAGCATTTCGGCAAAAGGACGGTAGTAAGTGCTGCAATGCGGCTAGCCTGTGGACGGGAGTCAATAGAAGGGCCTCTGTACCAGTGTCCCATGCTTTGCATTTGGCTGTGGTATTGGTGTCCTGTGCTTTGCATTGGGCTGTACCTTTGGTGTCCCTTTCTTGTTGCAGGGCCAGCCAAAGAAACAGCATCCCGTGCTTTCCAATGGGCTGCATGCATGGTGTACCTTTAAGAATACCCAGCCATGGGATTGGTGTCCCATGACTATGAGTAGGCCCTGGAGCCAGTTTCATCTATTATGTGCAGGGCACATGGCAACAATAGGTACAATGTCCCATAGCATTAGGTGGGCCCTCAGAAAGGTGTTATCTACCTATATGGGAGGGCCTTGCAGTACACTTCAAAGTGACAGGCTATGAATGCGGTGTCCCAGAGCATTAAGCAAGCCCTCCTTCTGGGGACACCTAGCTAGATGGGAAGGCCAGCTGATATGCTTCCCCTTCAGTATGATCGGCCATAATGTTTGGCCTCCCAATATACACAGCAGGCCCTTAGAACTATATCCCTTGTATAAATGTAGGGCCGGGCATCTGGTCTTCTCTAAAGTAGCGGTAAGCCAGGTGTGGCACGACACAATCGGCACTACATGGCATTGGCAGAACACACTGTCAGCAGAACAAGGCTGTCAGCAGAACATGTTGTCGGCAGAACAATGCTGTCGGCAGAACAAGGCTGTCGGCAGAACACACTGTCGGCAGAACAAGGCTGTCGGCAGAACACACTGTCGGCAGAACAAGGCTGTCGGCAGAACACACTGTCGGCAGAACAAGGCTGTCAGCAGAACACGTTGTCGGCAGAACAACGCTGGTGGCAGAACAAGGCTGTCGGCAGAACACGACTGTCGGCAGAATTGTTTTTCGGGCAATGTTGGATTTGAACCGACGACAGCAGCGGCACAACATGTCATCAGCAATCTACCATCAGCATAATAGAATTGCGGCATTACAAGAACGGCACAACATAAATACTGGTAATGGCTGTGCAGCTATCACGCAGGTGCCGCAATACCTTGCCAAGAATCACAAACGTGCTGCAGTAATAGCCGTGCGGCCATCATGCTTGCATGTGCGGCAATATGGGAATGACCGTGCCGTGTGGCAGTGTCAGCACGGTTGTGGACACTGGCATTTGCCACTGACATACTGGCCGGTGGCAGCCAGGCTGGTGGCTGTGCGAATAAGTACCGCAATGATAACATTAAATTAATGATGGCCGTACCGCAATGACTGACATGCGGCATTGATCCCTTTCTCAAGCTGCGGCTGTGTTAATACATGCCGCATCGATTGTTCCCCGAGAGACACACTCCAAAATAAGGCAAATCATAATGCCGATCCGAGATCCCTTATTATTGTGATGGGACAATGCACTGTGACAGCCAATCACAAGCAATAGAAACACGGCCATCATGCAATATGAAATGCGGCAGTGTGGTTCATTAGCCGAATTGTCAGGACAATGATTGGTCGGACTTGTGGCTGAATTATTAACCTATATTTGATTTAGTCCACTTTGGTGTGCGACCACAATGCAAACATGTTGTGGTGTGAAATGCTTATATAATACATTGAACATCCTCCAGGCCGCACGGCAATCGGACCCAGTTCTTCCTCTCCTCAACCACTGCTTTACCATTTCCACATCCTTACAGTCTATATGGCAACTTCAGAAGGTTCTCAGTTCGTCTCCGCCTCATCCGTTCAAGAGGATGTGTCAACGGCTACGTCCCTCACTGCAGAAGAAGTCATCGCCCAGGCCGCTGAAATAATTCAAGGCCGGATTGATGGCTTGAGAAGCACACGGGAGAAGGGTGTATGGTCGGAAGCAGTGTCAACTATCTGGGCCCAGGTGGTGCGTGGCAAATTTATCTGCAATCAATCAACTCACTGATTAGGATATGATAGCACCGGGTCGAGAATGTCCTGCAGGAGTTACCTGCAGGTTTCATTATACCGACTATCATCGTTGCTGCCGACCAGTTTATGGAGGCGCCAGAGGTGATCCTGTCGACAGGGAAGTGGCCTCACTTCCCGGACATTGTTAACGCCACGGACCACGATATCCGGGACCATCCCTGGTTCCAACTAGGCAAGCCGCAGAAGAAGGTGGACAAGGGAAAGAGGAGAGCGGTAGAGCCGTCAGGGAACAATGCAGTGGCAGGACCATCGGGGGTAAAGGAGACAGAGGTGCAAGGCAGTCGTGGCCAAGTAGGTGAGCCCAGTGAAACTGAGGACTCACAAGCAGTGCCAGAAGGAAGCCGTGCCATCGAGGATGATGAGGTGCCTAGGGGCCGCAGTCGCAGTCGCAAGCCGAGGAAGCGTGCCCAATCTGTCGCAACGATCAACAGCGACGGTGATGATGAAGAAGCCTCATCGCAACCACGGCCAAAGCGACCAAGGCCAAACGTTCGCGACATGCAGACACCAGACGCAGGCTATGAGTGGGTGGATGACAAGGATCGCTGCATCAAGTGCGTACAGCGAGATCGACGGTGTGCAGCGAACCCAGGCCGTGCTTGCTGGCAATGTTGCTGCAGCAAGATTGCATGCAGTATGATGACGGCAGTCAGAGCGAGGTCAAGGTCGCGTTCACAAGCACCGAGGAAACCTGCACCGTGTCAGCGTTCACCATCTGCACCCTCAACGCTCAACCGAGGAAGGTCACAGCGTGCAAAAAGCCAACGTCAGACCCCGGCACCAGCAGCGGCCAATCCGCCCAGGAAACCAAGTAAGTCATTCATTATTCGAACAATTTAATATTATTTCTATCGATATTCCATCCAGTTTTTGATGGGATACTGATCAATACTCCAGCATGGCTAGGGAAGACATCGAGGATGGCAAGTCCATCGTCAACGGCCGCCGGCAGTGGCACGAACCCTCCCACAACACCGGGAGACAGTACAAATACGTCGAATGTACAAGATCTCGAGGAGGAGGTTGTCCATTTGAGGGAAAAGCAGGCCAAAACGGAACGAAAGGTGGACGAAGCGAATGCAAGATTGGCCGTTGCGCTCGGAGAAGTCGCCAGCTTACGGCAGGTGGTTGAAGCGATGCGGGAACAGCTGTTCCCAACACCATCCCACCTTCAATGTCTGGCATCGCGGCAGGCATTCGCACCGACACAGCCGGCATCTGACTCAACATGTCCCGAGGTCTCGCAGTGCGCTCACCCCAGTCCGCCAAACCTGTTGGCACTAGCGCCTACCACAATGCTGGAAGAAATGGCATCGTCCAACAATCCGTCCCGACATGGCTCGAGCGAGCCGACCGGCACCCATGGTATGCAGGTTGCGCTGCGCAACAATGCCTCAAGTCTGGAGGTGGCAACTCCAGGCTTGGTCGATGAAAGGGGTGCCAGCAAGCCAACTGGTGATAGCTACAACTGGGCCCCACCAAAAGGTAAGTCTGTCAATTACCAAGCCATGTGCTACTGATCACAAGATTGTGTTGTTGACAGCGATTTGTGATGAAGTGGCCGCAACCATAGAGACCGGCAATATTCCGGCAATCGAGGTCAGCCCGCCGGAAGATGGAGATGTTGGGCCGGCATCCGATATGGAGATTGGGAGTTCCGATGCTGATGCCGGGCATGATGCCGGTGTGCAAATGGAAACGGACTAATTTTCTTTTATCATACCTATGTCTTTTGTACAATTTCCGCTTCCTATTCCATGTATACCATATACATCACATTGTAAAGTATATTTATGCATGTAGAGTTGTCCTTGTGAATCATTGACACAGCCTGAGAACTCTGTCAGAGATATGCCAGTAATGGTCTCAACCACAGCCATGAATGCATTGCCAATATGTCGCCGGCACATCCCAAATTTACCTGTGGAGTAACTTTTCAATGTTACTGATATACATGAATACCAAGAGCAGGCTAGATATGTCCTACAGATGTAACTATAATTGCCATGTATGGCAGCATCAAGTATTGGAAGGAGCAACATACTTTTAATCCACTGGCACAACACAATCAGCAGAACATACAAGGGAGAACATACACTCGGCACTGCATCGGCACATACAATCGGCATACAATCGGCACAACCACCGGCGGCATTACATCCATGCCGCTGCAACAGTGATCAGCACTTGCATAACATTGGCACTTGCAAACCATTCGCACAAGACACTATCGGCACAGCAACATCGGCACAACATACCATCGGCACAACATACCATCGGCACTACATACCATCGGCACATCACACTTGTGACACAGCACACTATTGGCACTATGTACATGATACTATCCCAATCTTTCGCCGGCAAATGCAAGATTTACCTTTGCAGTAATTCTTCGATGTTACCGATATACATAAATAGCAAGAGTATCTATAATTGCCGTGGATGGCGGCATTAGGTGTTGATTGAGGTAACATACTGTAATCAGCACAGCATTCCATTGGAACATGCATACGGTAGACAATCGGCACACACCCCAGCGGCAGGACATACATTTGTAATACCATCAGCACTTGTATAACATCGGCACTTGCCGATACCTTTGGCACAACACACTATCAGCAAATCTTTCCAGTGGTGAGATAAATGAACTATATATGGAAACCATTATTATATAATCATTCAATTGTGATTTCCATTCCACGTCAATTCCATCTTGTCAACTTGCATCTTTGCTACCGCTATACCACCTAAGTCTGTCAGATTTGATAGCGCAAGTCCGCAGAAATTGAGTGAGTAATTTCTCTCCTCTGAGCTGATCTGCATGACATCATTATCAGCCATTCCTGCACTGCCAGTGTGGCACCCGCCTCCATCCATTGTCGATGAACGCCTGCCATCAAGCATGGACTGGATGCCACCCTCTCCCCCACGCCACGGGATGCGCACAGGTGAAACAAATGTGTCTGTGAGGAACAACGATGCAATGTCTGGGGACAGCAACAGACAAGCAACAGCGGCAAACAATCAGTTGCCGGCCCCCTCGCAATCAGCTCCGATCAACCTCCCTGGCCCTTCAGCACACGAGATGCGTGCAGCAACCCCCACGACTAGATCCCAGGCTTGGATGCCACCGTTGCCTCCAATCGCTGCCAGTTCATCCAATGTGCCGTCTACCCTCACCATTCGGTTGCAGGCATCAATGCCACCCCCGGCAGCAATGCCAGCTACCCCATCGGTTCGGCCATCATCCCAAGGCACCCAACCGCAAGCATGGATGCCACCGTCGCCATCCCCCACGATGGCCGCATGGATCCCGCCCTCTCCAGTGCACATGCCATGTATTGGGACGTCATCCCCATCAATGCCGGCATCCTCAGTCCCGGCATCACCGTCCAGCCTGGCATCACCATCCAGCCCGGCATCGCCATCGCTCCCGGCATCGCCATCGCTCCCGGCATCGCCATCGCTCCCGGCATCGCCATCGAGCCCGGCATCGCTATCTAGCCCAGCATCAAGCCAGCGGATTCCCACCTCCCCAATGGAGGCAGAATCATCTCCTGAGGCTGTATCTGGATCGCATGCACGATTCCGGGAACACGTGCATGCAGAGGATGGTAAGTCAGTATTACTGCAGGAATTATGTGTATTTAACAATCATCCAGTGGAATATTTTGAGATGGTGGACAGGATTAATGCATTGCATGAGCATTTGGATCCATTCCAGAGTGATGCGCTTTCATGTAAGTCTCTCTTGGGCTTGATCCATAGTATCAGTTGATCAGTTGTCATCTAGTGGCCTCTGCAAGGCAAGTTGCTACATCCGTCCCTCCTAGGAACTTGCCTGACCTACTCCCACTCGATGCCGGCCTTGATCACCCTATGATCGTGGCCTACATTCATTACGCAAACACGTTGCTCAACACCGCCAGGTTGTGGAGATCGGAAATGTGCCGGAGAGCGATGTTGGCAAATTGTCATATCCATACTTTTCCAGTCGCAACTCCGGTCTAACCATGGCCCGCCTGACCTCTCCTTAGGCATAGATGCAACTCCGGATCTAGTCCGGCCATCTCCAGCCCTATAGCTGCACTCCAGCTCAACTCCGGTCACTACGTCCATCTCCGCCTCAGGACTAACCCCTGTCTCCCTACAGACAGATCCGCGGTCTAACTCCTCCGTGTCGGACCTGTACCTACCACTAGTCGCTACTCCGGTTTCAGTCCGGCCACTCCCTTAGCCTTGCCTGCGACGTAGCCCAACTCCGGCTGGTACATCCAACTCCGGCTCAGTTCTGCTCCTGTTCCACTCCGCTTCCCCTGATAGGTCCACCAATGGCCTTGGACATTTCCATGTCCAACTCCGGACCTTCCTCCGGCTACTCTGCCCTTCCTCCAGTTGTACACTCCCTCCGCTCATACACTCCCTCCGCTCTTGCACTTCCTCCGGTCCCGCTTCCTCCGGTTCCACTTCCTCCGGTCCTGGACATCGCTCCGGACTTAACATTAGTTAAGTCCACCTCTGACCCTTACCTGTCCTCTTCCGACCTAGTTCCCTTGTCCCTGCTTTTCCTCCGTCGTCCCTGTAACTCTAGTTCCCCGTGTCTGCTTCCGCTCCGGTTTATTTTCCTGTCCCTGCTTTATTTTCTTGTACCTGGTTTATTTTCCTGTCTGCTTCTGCTCCATCCCTTGTCTCGACATTAAGGTGTTTACTTGTCACCGTATATACTCACCTTAGTTTCATTACTATATAAACTACCATACTCCGGCCTAGTAGTCCTTAGATCAAATCTCGACTAAGATACTCCCCACTCTGTACTACCCATTATGCTCTCCTAATCCATCTGTTCATCTGAACTCCTGAACTCCGGCCAACTCCGGCCTCCGTCCTATCTCATCCCCTTGGTCCTATGTCCGATCCTAGCAAGTCTCCTACTTGCACGAGGGCAAAAGCCACCTCTGTCCCAGACTCGACGCTAGACCTCTCAGGACTTATCCCACCTCTGGGATGTCCTTCGTCCGGACAAACTGTGCTTTACTCCGGTCCACTTTCCCGCGGTCCGGACTAACTCCGCAAAACCCGGACTTACTTCCAGTGCTCCTCCAGCGCCCGGACTTCGTCCGTATGACCCGGACTTGACTCTCTGGACTAAGTAGCACATACTAGTGCCAGGACTTACCTCCTCATTAGTTCCCTGCACCCCTGGACCTCCTAGTAAGATCGTCGAGGAGAACCGGTTTTGACACAAATGTGCGGGATATGTTGGCTAGGTCAGCCCGACTTGGCGAGAATGGTGACATAATTGAGTCCGATCACCCTGAGGATGTGGTAGTATTAGATCCCTCCAAGCTGTAGTTTTGTTACAGTAGTGCGGCAATAAAATCTTTCGGCACAAGACATGGCAGATTTGACAATAGCATTATTCTACAAGTATATTATTTGCGGTGTCTCTTTGGGCTGGGCGTAGGGACATCGGCATCGGGCCGCTTTGGCCACCTTCTTTGCCGTTCTGGTTGACTAGGCCCGGCAATGGCATTGACATGTTGAGCCCTGGCAATCCGGCGTGTGCTGGCAGCCCGCTTCCCCTTGCCTCCAGAGTGTGTGGCATCATCATCCCCTGATCGACCACCCTCCATCCCATTTGTGTTGCCAATGGAATGCATAGTTAATTCACCAACTATCATTTGTCGGAATTGCTCAAATGGATATTGAAATAGGCAAACTTACATTCCACCGGCGCATCGGCTGTGTTCTTTTTAACCCGGGGCTTTGGCTTCATCGGTCCATTAGCATTGACGTTGCCGGGATCCATATGTGCTTTTTCTTATATGAGAATACGTGCCATTTCCAAGTAATTGAGACCAATACCCACCTTGCTGTTTAGGTTCGGCCGGCTGCCGTGCTGTCAGTGCCGCTGATGCTCTTCGTCAAGATGGTCCCACCGGCATAACAAAACCAAGCCCCACGCACCATTTTCCTTAGCATTATGTCCATCTGAGTCATCCTCTATATATAAACTTCATATTCTGACAACAAAAATATTCAAAGGAACTGACCAGGCTGTTCAATGGGCGTTGTATGGCTTGCTGACAGGGATGTTCCAAATGTAGGAGGATCAAATGCTTGGAATACGGATGGGGCGTACCATCATCCTGGTTTGACCGGCATTGGTTTTTGTTTGTTGCACTGGACTCCCTCTCCTCTGGGGCCTCTTCTTTTATGCATGTCAATGGTTGCATAACATGGTTGAAAGATCCATACCAATTGTGCGCCGCCTCTTCCGACCGCTTGCGAGTTCCACATCTCGTGCCGCAGGTTCTTTGAACCAGTCAAAACAAGTTGATAAAAGTATTCAGAGCTAACCTTTCAGGGGCGGCTTTGCTGCACTTATCATTCCGGCCACTGAGTCTTCACAATCTGATACTGGATCTTGTAATCCACCATCCATATCTCTCCATTTGTGAAATGTCAGTACATCTTCCGGATCTGTCACTTGCCTATCGCGCCAGAATTCCAGTACCTTTGTAACTTCCTGATTTGTGAGCCGGGTCGGCTCTTTGAACTCCCAATGCCGCGGCAGGTACACAGATGAAATGTAGATACCGGTCTTTGCATGTATGGCAGCCCAAGGAACACTGGCACTTGGCTTGCCGCATGCCTTGCCTGCGGCAAGGGGTCAATTCTCCATCTATTTACAAGGAAGAACTTACGATAATGCCATGTCACAAAGGTCCTCATAACATCCTTTCTCTCCAATGCTTGCATATCGAGGATGATCGGAATCATTGGTGTGCCATCTTCCATTGTTGGTAAAACAGTTTTCAGCCTCTTCTGCCCTTTCTTCCGGCAGAGCGTCAGTCCGGCATCTTCATCGCTATCATCGTGTTCTTCCCCTCCTATGGCCTGCTGTGCATAGGCATCCCAGTGGTGCTTGATGTCATCCCAATCGGCAAAGGTCTTCCCTTGTCCCAATGCCGAATTAAAGTCATGCCTGTGAATGTGAGTATACAAATACCACAAGTGAGAAGTGACATACATTCCCATCATGGGCTGACCATTCCGGCCCTTCCATGCCGCCATCACAACCACCTGCATCCCACACTGCCGCCACATTTCCTGCGCAAACTGTTTGACATATTGTCGGCCTTTTGTCTCAGCCATTCTGTTTGCAGATGAATAATTGTCGAGATAACATGTCAAACTTACTCGGCCTGGACCTCTGCCGGCGGCTGCTCCTTGTTCCATTCATCAGCCTGCTTTGCCGCAGCATCCCTTTCCTCCTGGGTGAGCTTCCCCATGATGCATCCTACCGCCTTTTGGTAGCCTTTAATCATGCCTGTGCTTCCTTGGGCAATTCCGGCCCGTTCGAATTCGGCTTCGATTTCTTTTTTCTTCGACTTCATTACGACTGATCTGGCAGTCCACCTACGTCCATACTTTACTAGGGCCTTTCGGGCACGGGCTCGGCTGTGGTTATACAACCAATTTTTAATTGCCTGATATCACTGATGCATCAGTAGTCCATGTGAAGTTATGGAAATGGGGCGCACTTTTTTTTTCTTCTCCCATTCGTGTCCTTTGAGTGTGCTATTGGCAGGGAGATTTTTGATTTTTGCCTTCATGGCATTCTTCATACCTTTCCTTTGGTTGCTGTCAGCTGCCTTCCAGTCTTCCAAGGCTTCCTCAAGGACCTCAACCTCATCATCCTGGAGTTTTGTTTTTACCACATTTTGTGGTGCCTCTGTGCCCGACGAGTCAGAAGAATGGTCTTGCTCATCTTCTGTATCAGGATTCTCCATAGATCTGCTGGATGAACGACTGCGGGCCATGCTGTATGTTGAGTAGACTTAGATACTTTGTTGAGTGGTGCTGTGCTAGAGAAGTCCTGGACACTTTGTTGAAGGATTCCCGAGCTATTGTTTTCTCCCATGTCAATTAGTGTTCAATTCCTCCATGCCGACCTCTTTTGGAAAATCCATTGGTGAGCTAGCTACTTCTGGGGCCGGCTATGTTGTTCAGCAGCTAACAAGCTATTTCCGGACTTTAACTTAGGATCTAATTCAGTAGCGGCCACCATATATGGGATTTTTGCATTGGTGCCTGATCTTCAAGTCCATATTACAAAAGCTAGATCCAAATCGGCAGATCCAAAGATCCCTTTCCGATCACTGTCCATGCTGTTTCAATGAGGCTTCAGTGAGATACAATGTGGAAAGACTTTGTGCAGGGATTTCCTCATCAGATACCACTCATGGCAAAGTCCAAGATACAACCTGCTGGTAGCTCTACTCTGGTGGTTCATGTAACATGGCAGGCATTCAAATCAAGGAGGGGATCTATTGATAAGATGGTGAAGGCAACGCCCCGAAAGAAGGCCCGTCATGGAAAAGCTCCTTCAAATGACACTCCGACCCAGTCAGCATCTATAGGATTAGAACAATCCCAACTGTTTCCAGATGATGGCCAGCCATACATTTCCATGGATGATCTTCCACCCCGAAAGAGAACAGGTGTGTCAAAGAATCAGGTGTGTGATTTATTCCGATCCTGCACTTGCCATGTCCTCCTGAAGGCATAATAGGACAGTTACTTATTGGCATGGTTGCCATACAAGCAGAGGTACCTCCAGGTCCTTCTGGACATGGAGGCACCCCCTCACCCAAGGGTCTGCATGTTGTGTCAAGGAGATGGCACGTACAGATGCGCCGAATGCATCCACCGGCCCTTGCTCTGCAGTTCCTGTTGCAGAAAGGAACACAAGTTGCGGCCCTTCCACCGGGTGGACCAATGGAACGGTACATTCTTTGAGGAATCATCGTTACAACTGGTGAGTCATCAATTCTATGTGGCATACAGCAACAACTCATTTAGAAGGCTGGGTTGGTGGTACACCTCGGCCATGGTGGGGATCCGTGTCCGAATGGCAAGATGGATGGTGAGGACATTGCTGGTGATGTTGAGGATGAATGGGAGGATATTCAGGACCAACCAAGACCACATCATCTTTCTGGAGGAATGGACAGATCTTGCCTAACTGTAGTGCATACATCTGGGGTACATTTTTGCGATGTGAGGTATTGTAACTGTCCAGATGCAGGAGCTTCGCATTTGCAGTTGGTCAAAGCAGGACTCTTCCCGGCAACTACAAAGGAACCTAGGACTGTATTCACCTTCCAAGTATTGGATGACTTCATTATGGATAATGTGGAGTGCGGCACCTCTGCCATGAATTATTACAGCAAGCTTCGGCGAGTCACATCCAATGCATTTCCCGGCCTTGTACTGGTGAGTTCAAAGCATGATATTAAGGACCCGATGACACCACCAACACTGATCCAAGAACAGATACAGAGAGCTACTCAGGGTGTCGAGGATGTGGAGGCTGTTAAAGCTGTTGAAATGGCAAGGTTTTCATCCAGGATCTCCTGATCCCAAGAGGGGGGAATTGGTGCTGTTCTGTCTGGCATGCCCACAACCAGGAGTAAACATTCCATCCAGTGAAGATGTAGACCTCTCGGAGTAAGTAATGTTTTATTTTTACTTGTACTTATTGAGCAGCTGCATGATATAGGTGGAAATATTCTAGGACCATTGTGATGGATGGAAACTTCAAGGCCGAGCATATGTGGCCAAAGAATTCAGCTAATGAAGTTTGGCTCATGGACGGAATGGGATTCATGGTTACAATGCCGGAATATAAGGATTATCTGGCCGGAACATTGAACCGGGTCGAGGTTTGTGATTGCACATGTTTACAATATGGTTCAGCATTGTAATGGAATTCACAGAAATCTGACTGTAGCAACCATCAAGCAGTAAACCAGGCAAATGCTAAAAGAAATCAGCTGGCATCTACTGGAATTGGCGGGTGTGCATGTGCACGGCATGGATGCTTTGTACCCCATGCAATGGTTGACTTTCAGAAGGGAGAGCAGTATGTGCCGACATGTTGCATGCATTCCACCCTAACAGGAAGATAGGCAGGTAAATATGGATTATGCTCTGGCACATGCCGTGCAACATGGGATGGATCCACAACAAAAAGTCATAACCTTTTATGACATCAATTGCCAATACAGCAAAAACCTAAAGCGCCGGCTAGAAGCAAACAATTTTATATCCTTACCACCTGGGCTATGGATTCAACCTAGCATTGGGCTCTGGCATGTACATGGTCACAAGGCAGAATGTTTCACCCGATATGCTCCCAATTTCATTTCTGGTGTAGGCCGCATCGATGGTGAAATTATGGAGACTCTCTGGTCCTCTCTTAACATCATTTCGCCATCGGCCTGCGGAATGGCAACGCCGCATAGACAGGAGCTGCTTGATTTTCAAATGAATGACAACAACTTCTTAAAGATGGTGCGGATGCGTGAGTGGTATCACAATATCTTGCAGATTTTGGGTGAAGTATGCCAACAACATATTGCACAGCCATCTCCCTGAAAAGAAAATTGAAGAATGCTCAAGAGGCACTGATGTCCGCGGAAGGAGCATTTGCGGAGCTTGATACAAGGGTTCCGGTCGAGTTGCATGAGCTTTGGGCACAGCAAGAGAAATCAGCTTTGGAGAATAGGGCTACTGATCCAAAATCAATGGACATATTTGAGGTGCACCTGGAAAAAGGTATTTACTTGCTTGGCTGATTTCAAACCAATTTGACGTATATGACAGCTCAAACAACGAAGTCGATCGAAATGGATATTATAAGTAATCAGGGACCGGATGGTCGTATGCGTGGGGCAGCAACATGGATGGCAAGGGTATTGAAAGCCGAAGAATCACAAATTATTTTGGCCATAGATGTCCGCCACATTCATGCAAGGGCGACGGAAACACAAAGGTTGTCTATTGCCCGCCGGCAGGACCGCCTGCAGATGCAAATTGATCGGCTCTGTGAATCAGCTTCCCAATTTCTAGGCGAAGATTGGAATGAGGACATCTCGGATAATCTCATTTCCACAATGGACATCGATGAAGGTGATGGTGAAGATGTATTTTCAGACACATTCCACCCACAAGATTCCAACTACTCGGATGCTGTGGTACTGCCCTTGCTGTCGTACCTGGGGATGCAGCAAGCCGATAGGTTGGGGCTTTTAACCATGGTGGATCAGGAGTTACGATTGAGGGAAGGTCAGGCCAACGATGCTCTACATGAACTAAGGGTTTCGCTGGCACACAAGGCAGTCATCTTCTGGACCGACGTCAGACATGCCGGGACATACAATATGACTACGAGGGCCTGGGGGAAGGTGGGTAGTGCCGATGTGAAAGTGCAGCGGCATGCGGCAATATATCGTCGGTGCTGGAAACAAATGATAGCATTGAATGCAAGCGGCAACACATTGAACCGATACAAAATGTTGAGGAAAGAAGACCTAAAGATCAGTGCAACCATTGCCGACCCAAATGCAAGGGGTCATAGGGATGACACTTTGGCCTGGTTTTGGACAATGGATGTGCCGCGGGATACAGAGGTCAATGATTGGATGTCTGAATGTAAGATGATTGCTCCTCATGTTAACACCGGCTGACATGTATAGTTTACCGGGTGCATTGGTTGAGGGCGAAAGCATTGCGAGACAGGTGGGACGAAGAGGTAAAACTATTGACATGTGAAGCCACCTGGACAAGACAATTTCTTTCGTATAGGGAAACACTTTGGAGAGATCAAAAGGAGGAGGCTAATATGAGCGGAGAGATGGGGAGAGCATGCTATGCAGCAAAGCAATGTCAAATGTATGGTAGACTTGGTTGTGTATGATTGGCATTGACCATCGGCATCAAATACCACTATATGGTATGCAAAGAGGACATATTTAAAATGGATCATCAAGTGGCTGTTAGTGGAGAAAACAAGGTGCAACTGCAAGGTATTTATGGGGTGCATACCTTGGAATGAATGGATGATGGAATGGGAGGGTCATTGTTACGACCATGTCCAACTCCGGATCCAATCCGGTTACTCCGGTCGCATTGCAGCCCCATAGCTCAACTCCGGTCGTTCTCAGTTACTCCAGTCACGGTCGTGCAGATAACCTTCCGCTAACTACGACCCTTGGTCTATACTCCATTCGCTCTTACTACACCTCACCGTCTACCCTGCCTTGACATGAGTTCTCCGTGAACTCGATATATCCTATACCTTGTAGCATTTTCACCAGACCTGATTTATTTTACCCGGTCCTGACTTTATTTTCACCAGACCTGACCTAGTCCTAACTCCGGTCATCCCTTGTCCGCTATTAGGTTGTTTACTTGTCACCGTATGTACTCGACCCTAGTTTCTACTTAGTATAAGTACCCTCTAGTTTACCTTGTAGACCTCAGTCTGAAATCAACATAAGTCACTACTCCTGTTCTCGTCCATCTCCGTCTCCATCTCCGTCTCCTTCCCTTGACCGGAACCTACACAAGGGGTCAACGCTCGTTGTCCTTAGTCGTTGAACCCAATCGGTCACCAACTCCGGCCAGACTAATCTCTTGTCCAGCATCTGCCCTCCTCCTTCGTCCGCTTCTGTCCGGACTTGACCGGACCCCCTACCGGAGTAGACCCGGACTTGACAGTCATGAACAGTGGCACATAGATTCGCTGGTAGCCGGAATGGAAAAGCCATGTACCAGCAGCAATTGAATGCCATGCATGCACACCCTTCGGCCAATATGTAAATATAAATCTGCCAAGGGAAGAGGTGCAATCATGGGCCTACCGGCCGTGGTCCTCGTAGTTCCACAACTGCTGGCATTGATAACAATCAACTACCGCAGCTAGAAACCATTGTGTGCCGGTGCAACAGCTAGCTATAACCTATGTGTCATAGTTCACTGCATCAATCATGCTGTTGTGTAGCGGCGTGTCAGGATGCTTCCAGCAGCGTGTGCCACAATGATGATGATGCCAAATTGTTGATTGTGCCGGAATGTTGACTGTGCCAGAATGATGAATGTGCCAAAAGGTTGATTGTGCCGGAGGGCTGACTCTGCTGCAATGTTGAGCCAGAATGGTGATTGTGCTGAAATGATGATTGTGCCACAGTGTTGGCTCGGCCGCAATGTTGCCTGTGCTGGAGGGTTGAGTGTGCCGGAGTGTTGACTTAATGATGGTGCCGACGGAGTGTTGATTGTGCTGGCCTGTTGACTGCCGGGATGTGGATCCTGCCGGAGTGTTGACTGTGCCGCAAGGTTGATTGTGCCAGAGTATTGATTGTACTGGCCTGTCAACATTACGGCAGAGTCAACACTGCGGCACAAGCTGTCCAGGTCGAGCACGCTCTGAGGTAGGACTGTGCTGGAATGATGACTGTGCCAGACTGGTAATGGTGCTGGAGTGTTGACTGGGCCAAACTAATGATGGCGCCGAAGGGTTGATTGTGCGGACGGAGTGTTGATTGTGCCGGCCTGTTGACTGCCGGGATGTGGATCCTGCCGGAGTGTTGACTGTGCCGCAAGGTTGATTGTGCCGGAGTATTGATTGTGCTGGCCTGTCAACATTACGGCAGAGTCAACACTGCAGCACAATCAACCCTCCGGCACAATCACCATTCTGGCTCAACATTGTGGCAGAGTCAACCCTGTGGCACAATCAACCATTCAGCACATTCATCATTCCGGCACAGTCAACAGTTCGGCACAATCAACAATTCAGCACTATCATCATTGTGGCACACATTGCCGGAAGCATCCTGACACGCCACTACACAACAGCATGATTGATGCTAGATTAGTTCACGCTGCCAGAATTATAATTGTGCCGAACTGTTGAATCTGCCGGAAAGTGTTGACTATGCCGGAATGATGAATGTGCCGCCCTGTTGAATGTTTACACTTGACCAAGCCGGATCATTGTGATCATGCCAGAATCGACTTTGGGCTCGCCGAGCAGCACTACATCCCATCAGCACAACACACGTTCGGATAGTATCTACTACAAACTACTTCCAACAAATTTGGACTACATACCATCAGAATTACATTTTAGTACAACAAACAATCATATCAGGAAGCT